>JAZHYW010014251.1:0-47269 GCA_037355805.1 Ixodes ricinus
TCCCCACCACTACGCTACAAAAACTGCGCGTGAAACCGATTACGAGGAATAATTGTTTATTACGTGCTCCATTCTCGGTTTAGCAGGAATGCAATCGCCATCAAGTTAAAGTGCTCCGTTTATTTATCGTGTGATCAAGAACGCCATTTACGACAGGTACCTTCAGGTAAGGGACCTAAGCTAAAGGTGCCTTTACGCTGCCGTGTAAATGGGGTATTAGGGTGCTTACGAGCCAGGCTTGTAGCGTATGCAAGCGTTTGACCACGGGCGCTAACATAGCACGCACAAAAAATAGAATCAACAAAAGTATCACTTTCAGAGCCTTATCAAGCCTTTCGCTAGGAGTTTGCTCATGACAAGTTATACTTTTTTCCAACGTTCAAAAAGTGCTGACCAACGGAGCCATCAATGGTAATTCTGATGTCTCTATGTTTATACAGCGGGAAGTTAGTCAGCTCTGAGGGCATCTGGTGCCTTCGTCGGAGATGAAAGAGAGTGCAGTATACCGCTGCTTGTCTGACGACTTTAGCGTGCATCACGCAATAGTGATACATGACAGCACGCCGGTACGATGCTCATCCAGATTGAAACGGGCAGACGCGGTGGATCGAATCCACGATCAATGAGCTTTAGAGCGTGAGCTTGCGCTACACGAGCTACCGATCAACGAGCAACGAGACATTGCGGTCGAATTCGAAGCTCAAGAGAAAAACAACAACAGCAACAGCGAGAAAATCTCCGGTTTGAGGCATTTGGTACTAGTGTCGCCATCTCGTTTAACAAGTTGGAAATACAATTAACAGGGTGATTTTATGTACGCAAATACGCAAATACACTAATATTTTGCTTTTTCGTCATGGTCTGAAAGTTAAGATTAGAGGCTCTCCTAGTACGTACGGCCAATTCTTTTTGTCACGTTTTTCTTCTAAATAATTGTATTTTCAAAAATGCTTCAAAACGCGCTAAAAACAGCCAAAACACTCATATTTCCGGATTTTATTAAAAATCTCCAGCGCTCTAAAAGAAAACTCTAAGGGCCGTACAATCTTCATTACGTTATCATAAATAACCCCCAGAAGAATGAATACTATCGTCCATTCCTGAAACTCAGGATTGTGTAGCGAAATTTGCCCATTGAGTGACGAGCGGTTGAATCCCCTTATCTAAAATAATTTTGTTCTAAAGAGGAAAAAAAACATTCTGGAATTGAGCTGTCGCGCCACAACCTGGCGTAGTTTCATCCGCCTCTTCTCTGCAGGGCACGCACCGTTGAGCCTGGCAAAGCGTGCGACGGTTTCACGGTTTGCGCACGGAGGTAGACAGCAGGACTTTGAGTTGTCGGTTACATCTTGGTGGGACGAAGCTTTTCTCCACTCTTGTCGCTTTGTGGATTTTCCTATTTCGACTGTATTGCGCGGTGGTGTCCTCCTATGGTCTTCCACTGTCTTGATATTGCCGCGCGCAGCTTGCCAAGTAGGCAGCGCGCGCGTGGCCTAACGGTTATAGCGCCTGCCTCCCACGCGAAAAGCCAGGGTTTGATTCCTGGCCGTTGGGACGCCTTTTTGTTGACATCTAATCTAATGTTCTGGTAAATTCGTGAACCGTGTTTCTTGTTCGAGGTCAGAAAGTTCTACACGCCGAACCTTCTGGGCCGATTATTCCAGAAGCCCACGCATGTACATAAGGGGCTCCGCGTGGCGAGCCGCACTCAGTTTCGCCCCAGTGTTCGACTCTGCTCTTTCGCCGATTTCATTAAACGTTTAGTTCCTTTAGTTATTCTCCGCCTCATCTTTTGTCATTCGTGACATTTTGGTGGAGGTGCTGGGTATTGCATTTTATGCCCGTTAAGCGTACATCTCCGAAGACATCCCGGCCAAGCGACGTGCTCAGCCAAGGAAAAGCTACCCTTCGCCGAAGAAGCCGAAGCCCGAAGAAGCCGTCGTAGCAGAGGTGAGTCCCCCGAATTGGGTCTCTTGCCCGAGGACCGGAAAAAGAAGCTCCCAACCATGACCACCCCACCCGTCGTCGTCCTTCCCGTCGCACCCCGGACTCCGACGCCTATCTACGGGGAGGTTCAAGAGAACACCGAAGACTGGCTGCGAAACTACGAACGTGTAGCCCGCCACAACGGATTGACGACTGAGCAGTGCCTCCACAACCTTACTTCTCGCTTGAAGGCACTTCGAGGCACTGGTTTGAAAACCACGAAGCCTCCTTCCCTACATGGAAGTCCTGCGTCACCGAACTTAAGCGGATATTCATTAACCCCCATCGTCACCAAAGAGCAGAGGACCTGCTTCATACAAGGTTGCAGGGCCCCAACGAAAGCCTGACCAGCTTTGTTGACGATGCCCTGTTTCTAAGTGCCCGTGCCGACCCGAAGGCCGCCGAGGAAAAGAAACTTCGAATCTTCATGCGAGGTGTCAAGGCAGAAATTTTTAGAGGCCTGGATTGCAATAGACCCTTTCCGAAATTCAGTGCCATCTGGAGGTTCGTAAAGCAGTTTAGGTTTTGCCATATCAATGGCGGAAATAAACTTGTATCGGCACCGTCACTTTCGCAAGTCAACGGCACGCGAGGAATTGTTCAGTGTGAGTTCTTTTTCGATCCCTTTCAGTTCGATGGTGACCAAGAACCTGCATTCAGGACAAAGCTCCAACCTACTCAGATGCCACGAGAAAATTCTATACACCAAAGTGCTTTAAAGCCGATTGTGTGCCGCCCACAGATTGAATGAATCTGAGTTATAAGAAATGAACGCTTACGTAGCTCTTGTGTTCCATTCCTACGTCGCGTCGTACTGACCCCCCAATGTACAGGCCTCGCATCATCCGCTTAGGAGCATCTTCAACGTCTTCCTTTATCAGTCACTAGAAGGCCGCCATTGGTATGGCACAGATGCCGTTCCACAGATGATGGTAGTGATCAAAGTGGCCAGACTGAATTTCGGGAAGGGTCTATCTCCCGACGACCGTCAATGCTTTTGAGAGGCAAGCCACCAACATCGAGCGCGCACTGACGGCCCGAGCAAGCCACTACCACCGACTCGCCGGCGCGCCTACTGGTCCAACCGTCGAAGCTTCCCTACTGGACCCGAATACCAGCGGTGTCTACAGCCTCCGGGAGATCGTCCGGGATATCGTCCGGGAAGAGCTCCGCAAGATCCTACCTGCTTCAGATCGCCCGTCTTCCCTCTCACTCGCCAAAGTCGTGCGAGACGAGGTTCAGTGAGCGGTCCTGCCGGATACCCCTGTCACCGTGGCCGCAAGCCGACGAGCCGACGCTGACTTACGCCGCAGTGGCCCGACGAAAGCCGCCAACTGCTCAACATTACCCGGTAACGCCACGACGAGACCCACCAACGCAGGCGTACCCCCGACGCAACGACGAAGTACGTCAGTACGACTGCCGAGAACAGCCGGCGTCAAGGAAAACCGACGTGTGGAGGACAGCGGATCGACGACCCATCTGCTAGCACTGCGGGGAGGCCGACCATATCTACCGCCGTTGTGCTTACCTTCAAATGGGCCAGCGTGGGTTCCACCCAAACGACCCACGCCCGAGGTACGGCGAAAGCCCTCGCGACATCGAGGAGTACCTTCGACGCTCGCCCTCCCCTTTGTCGTCTCTGCGCCGTAAAGCCCGCTCCCCATCGCCGCGACGTTCAGCGTCTCCAGCGCCACGACCCCGCCGAGAGAGCCTGTGTCCCCTTCGTCGCCGGGAAAAATAAGTGCGGCAACGCCCGGAGGTGACGTTGCCGAAAACGACCGAAGCAAAGAGCCTCCAACAGCGCCGGAGTGCTCCCACTCACCCGACGCCCCGCATCGCACCGACGCCCCTTCATCGGTGTCCAACAATCTAAACATTGTTATCGACGGCCAGGACGCATCGGCACTCGTGGACACCGGAGCATATTATTCAGTCTTGAGTGGGAGGCTCTCTCGCCGCCTTCGAAAAGTGACGACGCCGTGGGAGGGGCCGCAGATACGAACTGCTGAGGGACACCTCATTACGCCTGTCGGAAGGTGCACTGCTCGGGTTGAAATTCACGGAGAGACGTGCCCTGTCAAGTTCGTCGGTCTGCAAGACGGTTCGAGGGACGTTATCCTCGGAATGAACTTCCTCTGCGAGTATGGCGCCGTCATCGACCTGGGAACAAACCGGCTGACGCTACGAAAACCTGCTCCACCACCGGAGGAACACAAAGCGACGTCCTACGCGGTCCGAGTCCTCGCAAACCACGTAAAGTTACCGCCGCGTTCGAGTGTTTTTGTACTCGTCGGGATCGATGAAGCTTCCTGCGGCGAATTTCTTCTCGAGGGAAGCCTCCAATTGCTCCTGGGAAGAGGAATAGGCATCGTAAGAGGAGTAGCTGAACTTCAGGATGGGCGGACTATGGTCCTCGTCACGAATTTCCTTAAATGAAACACAACACCTCACGAAAGGTGCAGCCGTGGGCCACGTCGAGGAACTCCGAAACTCCGCCGAAATCGGCGCAATTACTAACGAACTTTCGCCACCTCAGCAAGACAGTACGTCGCCAGCTCAGCTCGGCATTGACCCTTAGCTTCCGGGCCCGAAATATGTGCAGCTGATTAACCTCCTCGCCCAATACCGCGACTGCTTTGCGACGTCGTCGAAGGTGCGACAAACCGCCTTGGCGAAGCACCGCATCGTTACCGAGGACGACACGCGCCCTATGCATCGATCGCCGTACAGATTCTCCGCTAAAGAAAGGAGGTGATCCAGGAGCAAGTTCAAGAAATGCTGAACGACGACATAACCCAACCTTCAAGCAGTCCGTGAACGTCTCCAGTAGTGCTGGTTAAGAAGAAGGACGGAACGCTTAGGTTCTGCGTGGACTACCGGCAGCTGAACCTGGTGACGAAGAAAGATGTCTACCCACTCCCCCGCATCGACGACACTCTTCACCGGCTGCGCCACTCTCGATATTTCTCATTGATGGACCTGAAGAGCGGCTACTGGCAGATCGAAGTCGACGAACGGGACCGAGAGAAGACAGCCTTCGTCACGCCGGTTGGACTGTACGAGTTCAAGGTGATGCCCTTCGGACTATGCTCGGCGCCAGCAACTTTCCAGCGTGTCATGGACACAGTACTGGCTTGACTGAAGTGGCAGAGCTGTCTCGTCTACCTCGAAGATGTCGCAGTCTCTTCCAGCGACTTCGACGAGCACTTGCAACGACTCAGAGCTGTTCTCCAAGCCATACGGACCGCTGGACTCACCCTGAAGCCGTCAAAGTGTCGGTTCGCCTATGACGAACTGAAGTTCTTAGCCCACGTGGTTAGTAAGGAAGGCGTCCGCCCAGACACCGAGAAGGCTAGCGCTGTCGCGGCATTTCCAGCGCCGACAGACAAGATGGCCGTGCGAAGATTCCTTGGACGTTGTGCCTACTATCGACGCTTCGTTCAAGATTTCGCAAGGATTTCCGCACCGCTCACAAAACGCACGAAAGACGCCGAGAAGTTTGAATGGACCGAGAAGCAGCAGCAGCCATTCGACGGGCTGAAGCGAAGACTCCAGACTCCTCCTGTCCTTGGACACTTGATCAGGATGCTGAAACCCAGATTCACAGGGACGCTAGTAATGCAGGACTTGGAGCGCTTCTAGGTCAAGTGCAAGAAGGCACCGAGCGAGTCATCGCCTACGCAAGTCGGACGCTGTCCAAATCGGAGAGAAATTACTCCACGACTGAAAAAGAATGTCTTGCGGTCGTATGGGCAATCACGATGTGCCGGCCGTACCTGTACGGGAGCCCGTTCCGCTTAGTCACGGACCATTACTCGCTCTGCTGGCTTGCGAACCTCAAGAACCCTTCAGGACGCCTCGCTCGATGGAGCCTCCGACTACAAGAGTTCAACATAATTGTGGTTTACAAGTTAGGACGCAAGCACAGCGACGCTGACTACCGGAAGCTGTTTCGACAGGGGCCCTGTCCAGGGCCCCTGTCGAAACAGCTTCCGGCAGCAGTGACGACGATGATGACGAGTGTTTCCTAGGAGCAGTGAACACCGACGACATGGCACGACGTCAACGAGACGATCCGGAGCTGCGCGCCTTAATCGAAGACCTGGAAGGGCGCGGGAATACCGTACCACGTGTTTTCTCACGAGCCCTGCCGACCTTCGCCATCCGACGAGGTGTACTCTACAAAGAGAACTTCGGAGACAACAACTCGCCGTGGCTGCTGGTAATCCCGACCGACCTTCGGGAGCAGATCTCTCAAGCATGTCACGACGACCCGACGTTCAGACACCTTGGTTACAGCCGGACGCTGGCCCATATTCGTGAAACGTATTACTGGCCCAAGCTCCCCAAAACTGTCCACCTCAACACCCGATCATGCCACGAGTGCCAGCGACGCGAGAAACCGCCGACAAAGCCGGCAGGTCTCCTGCAGCCAATTGTCCCGCCAACTGCACCATTCCAGCAGATCGGAATGGATCTACTCTGTCCTTTCCCGCCGTCGACCCTGGGGAACCGTTGGATAATTGTTGCCACTGATTATCTCACGCGGTACGCAGAAACGAAAGCCCTTCTTTCGGGGACAGCTGTTGAAGTCGCCAAGTTTTTCATCGCGTTCATCATACACCGGCACGGCGCTCCCGACGTTCTGATTACAGATCGCAGATCATCGTTCATGGCACAGCTGATCCAAGAAATCCTCCAACTCAGTCACACGAGCCATCGTCGTACCACCGCGTACCACCCGCAGACCAACGGGCTGACGGAGCGCCTCAACAAGACAATCGCCGACATGATCTCTATGTACGTCGACGTGGAGCACAAGACATGGGACGAGGTGTTGCCGTACGTCACTTTCGCCTACAACACGGCCGTGCAAGAGACCACCGGGATTACACCCTTTCAACTGGGTCATGGTCGCAAAGTGACGACAATTCTGGACGCGATGTTGCCCCACGAACCGGCTCTCGACGAAAGCGACGACGCCCAGGTGGTTGCCCAACGGGCAGAAGAAGTCCGTCAGCTCACCAGACTCCGGATTCATGCCCAACAACGAATCGACACGGGCCGCTACAACCTTCGTCGTCGGGACGTCCACTTCCAGCCCGAAGACAGGGTGTGGGTGTGGACACCGATCCGCCGCCGTGGTCTCAGCGAAAAACTCATGAAACGCTACTTCGGACCCTACAGAGTGCTTTGTCGAGTCGGGGATCTGAACTACGAGGTGATTACCAACGGAACACGGACTTCATCACGCCGCCCTCCATGGCCAGAAGTCGTCCTACGTCGTGCGCATGAAGCCGTACTACGCTCGATAGGACTGTGGACCTTATGTGTTCCAAATGACTCTTTAGCTTACTGTTCTTTTTGTTTTCTTTGTTTTGTTCTGTGCTGAATCGGGGCGATGCACTTTTTAAAGGGGGAGTAATGCCGCGCGCGCAGCTCGCCAAGTAGGTAGCGCGCGCGTGGCCTAACGGGTATAGCGCCTGCCTCCCAAGCGAAAAGCCAGGGTTCGATTCCTGGCCGTGGGGACGCCTTTTTGTTGGCATCTACTGTAATGTTCTGGTAAATTCGAGAACCGTGTTGCTCCTTCGAGGTCAGAAAGTTCTACACGCCCAACCTTCTGGGCCGATTATTCCAGAAGCCCACGCATGTACTTACATAAGGGGCTCCGCGTGGCGTGCCGCAGTCAGTTTCACCCCAGCGTTCGACTCTGCTCTTTCGCCGCTTTCGACGCTTGCGACGCTCTGCTGTTATCTTCGGTTCCCTATTTTTTTGGGCACAAGTTCGCCCTCATTAAACGTTTATTTCCTGTAGTTATTCTCGGCCTCATCTTTTGTAATTTGTGACAATATCAGCAGGAGCTTAGCGCTGCCGGGTCAGAGCATCCACTAGTAAGCTTGTTGTTTCTTAGGTACACATCGCAATCACTATCTATTGTCAACGTCAGGACACTATTTAAACAGCAACACAAAATCCCTGTGTACGGGCAATCTCAAACGACGAGGCGATGTAGTATTGACGAATGGGCGCCGTTGGAGGCTCACGCCTCGTTGGTGTTTAAATCGGCTTTGAAACGGCAAATTCTTGCGTCACTGAATAGTTCCGCCCTTAACCGCAGTATGCGTTACGGTAAGATTTCGCGGCGATACTTTCGCGTTTCCCTTTTAGGAGACGTCCTGTCAGCAGATGCCTCCCGTCGATTAGGAATAGCGTTTCGGAGTGTGAGGAGCCACCCTCGGATGCAAAGGGCACAACGGGCCTGCTGTGGCTACGCACTGGTGGCACCTCAGATTATCAACACGATGCCCGCCGTTTCTTACATTGCCGCTGAAAAGACGGACAAGGGGAAGCGGCAGTAAACTATGTTGTTTCGTTGGACCTTATCGTGTCAGCTATCGTCGCCGGTGGCGTGCTGTGCGGCGAAGAGGCGTTAAGAAGCGACGCCGGGTTGTAGTGCGAGTGTTCAACCTCAAAAATTGTTTTCTCGCTTTAAACAAAAACAACTTTCATTAAACTTTCCGAATCTAAAGACAATCGATTGTTCTTCCAAACCCACCATCTTTCGTATTTTTAGTTGGATTACATCAGGGTGAAATATACGGCTGTTTACGCGTCAAAACGCACTTCTTCACAACTTCAGGATTTTTGTTTACTGCGAGATATTTAATTGTGCGGTTTAAACATTTTTATAGATTCTATACCTGCAGGGCAGCCGGTGAAAAGTTCGATTAAGTCCCTGGAACAAGTAGATATTTTTTTAATAAAATAACAAATACATTAAAATTTTCAAAACAAGTTGTGATTCTAAAAAGTATTTAAACTAAACAAAACTGCACAAAACAACCACATTGCACGTAAAAAGCCGTGCAGGTTTAAGAAAAAAAAACTGTTGTTGGGTGTTTCATAGAAAAACAAATATTTCATTAATTGAGTGATTCCTAGTTTCAAGCTTTTTTAAAATTTAAAAACCGCGCTCAAGCCATCAAAAAAAAAAAAATTCGGCAAAAATATTTTAGGGCATGGCTACGGACAATGCAGCACAAGGCGATGCACTTTTTTAGAAATCGAAGGTGGTTGAGCGCAACGCCTGGGACGTTTGACATGGAGTGACCCGGCTGGGAGCGAAGGTGTATCGCCGTCGCTTTGACCTGGCGGTGGGATCTGCAGCATGCCGAGTGCGTGGTCTGGCGGATGAGACAACTGAGCACATTTTAATGTCGTGTACCGGTCTCAAGCCAGTTCAACCAGCGGAGAGGGGACAGGCAACCCGGGAGCTCGCTCTAGCAGAGACACTCGGCTTTGGGCCTGTTTCCAGTGCAGTGGCAGACTCTGCGGGTAAGACTAACGGCAACAACAACGCAGACGCTGCACTTATAACCAACGGAGGGTGGCG
The DNA here is from genome assembly GCA_037355805.1 of Ixodes ricinus. Lineage (NCBI taxonomy): Eukaryota > Metazoa > Arthropoda > Arachnida > Ixodida > Ixodidae > Ixodes > Ixodes ricinus. The sequence continues at coordinate 9,383 of JAZHYW010014251.1, forward strand.
TAAAGTGTTGGAAACCACGATGCGAAAACAACCAAACTGCTGGATGCTAGTTCAGCAACGGGAATAACCGAATCCCCACTGGTTAGGTCTCAAACTCTACGGGACCACCCGATTCAAAAGGGAAGGGCCGCATAACATCATCATCATCATCATCATCTTATCCGATGTCTGCCGCTCTGCCTTTTCTTTCGGCGGCCGTGTCTCGAAGCGATCTGCCTGGCTTTGTCAAAATAAAGGATAAACGACCGCACGCCGGCACGATGCTCGTCCAGAGAGAACCGGGCAGGGCTGTTGATTGAACGCAGGATCCCTGGGTTCTGCAGCGCCAGCTTTCGCTCCACGTGCTCCGAGCTGGTGTGCGCTGCCCACTCGGCCACCGATCCCCTCAATCTGAAAGACATATGTACGCGCCTATGCCTTTTGCTTTGCTGCACACAATTCGCTAAGAACAAATTGAGGTGTCTATGGTTATACAGCTTAGAACTTAGTCGGGCTAACCCGGTGACTCTTCTCCCAGCTGTAGTTGAGAAATTCAGCCAGTCTAGTACAAACCGCTAGCCTGGGGTCTTTAACGTGCACCACGCAGTAGTGATACACGACCGACGCCGGTACGATGCTCATCCAGATGTAAACGGGCAGGGCTGGGGATTGAACCCAAGATCCCTCGGTTCTGCAGCGCGAGCTTTCGCTCCACGTGCTCCGAGCTGGTGTGCGCTATACTTCGTTTCAGCTTGGGTCGAGACGCAGCCGATGCTACGAGCGCGAGCGTGTTGCCCTGAACAGTGCTTGCATTGCACGAGCGCGCGTGCTTGGCAGGGACGCTGAAAGCCCGGAGCTCGAGCTTGTAGCATCGCCTGCGTCTGGACCCAAGCTGAAACGAAGTATAGCCCACTCGGCCCTCGATACCCCCCCCCTCCCACACACACAAATCCTGAGGTAGAGATTAGTTATGCTTTGTCAACGCTTCAGATAAAATGCACAGCCTCGAGCATGACTGGAAGTCTAATTAGAGAAAAACGAAAGGAGCTGGCTCTTCTACAGTCTTCACCATCACGTTCGCTCGCTCTCTATATTCTATTCGCCTTAAGTCTGAGGATCGGCCTCTGATCGCTTCGGTAAGCAGTTTTACTTTGTTCATTAGGTAATGTCCTGCATTTCATTCAGCTGGGACATACTCCTTCGCGAGCACGGGCTTGGCAAGAGCGTCTCGGGCTTAGTCTTGCATTATTCGCTTTAATTTCGGCACTTTAACTAGTGAAATTCTATTCCTTCGGCAGCTAACCTCATTTGCTGATATTCTCCTTCACACCCGAGGCCTCGCACAGCAAGTATGGGTAAGCTGGAGTAGGATTTCAAGCAGCGTTTATTCTTTTTTAAAAATAATCGTTAGCACTATCGTGTTATGGCCGGGTTATGTCTTCACAGATAAAATGATGACCTCATTAATTATTCATTCACGAGAGATATTCTGCGGTAACCGTATGTCTTATCTCGTCTAGTGCTCGATAATTAGGTAATATGAAATTTTTCGTGCCTATAGAGGCGTATTCCAGAGTTTATTTATTACACCGGGCCTTTGGTTTTATTTCGAGCATACTTTACAAAAAGGCAGTGTCTATACTCCTACAACCGAGAGGATGACTTTAGCGAAATTCTACCCGCAGTTGCCTCCCATTGGCTCTTTTAAATCATATGTGACGACTGCCAGTAGTGCACTAACATTCTTATTCTCCCGGACTGTGATACAAACACGTTTATTGGAAAACTTTTTTGGGATACAAGTTTTATATACACACGTTTCGCCAACACTAGTGTTTCGTCGACACTCGTTGGCCAATTTGAATTCTTGTAGGGACATTTCATCGGGAGTGTATCGCTGGGGTGCGCGTTAACCCTACTGGCCCACCTATTCCAACTGCCGAATCGCGGCGGCAGTTTGCCGGCAGGCTCATTACAAAAGTGTTACAGCTCCAAAAGGGCCAACGTCAAATACACCGCGTCTCTTAGGCAAAAATATAAAATTAACTCCATTACCATAAAACAAAAGTATCATATATATATATATATAATATAATATATATATATATATATATATATATTTATATTTCTTTTTTTTTTGCTAAACCAATGACTAAACCAATGAAGCTAAACCAATGAGGTGTGGGGAATTCGCCTGCTAACATGAACTCCGAGCTTGCTAGGGGCGCTGCGATCGCTTTTCGCCAGCGCTTCGCGGGACTTGCCAGTATTGGCTTAGATGGTATTTGGTGATAGCATGGGTGGTGCACGTTAAAGTCAGTGGATCTGGGAAATTAGCGCCATTACATTCCCATCTGCTAGCGGGACAATAAGAAATACCAACATTCCTACGACAAAACCTCTTAAAGTGATTGGCTCATCACTGTCGGTTGCCATGGTGATCGCCATTTGGGACCCTTTAAAAGCTTCGAAGCATCGAAAAAGTCTTTAAAACCAGTCACACCAATGCGCTATGGAGCATCATCGTACTGAAATCGTTCCTAGGCCAATATGAGCGTCTTTGGAACTGCGCATGCAATAAACTTATCACTCGTGCTTGTTTCTCCATATTTATTACATTTATGTGATCTGTGGATGTCTTTTGGTGGAAAGCTGTAGACGGAGGCGGGCGTATGAGCATCGACCAGCCTACAAAATCAGGGGAATCGGTGGTGGTTCCAGGATAAGAGGGAGAAGTTGGGGGTGGGTGGAGTATGTAAAAATGAGTGAGCAAGCGATGGCTGGATGGAAAGGCAAGGAAGCGTGAATGGGTGGTCTAAGGGGGAGGGTGGAGGTTTGTGTAAGTAGAAGCGGGTAGATGAACTTTGAGAGGGAGGTTTTTTGCTGATGTAGGGGCGGCAGAAGTGGGAAAGAGTGCGGATGGTCTTCGGATTATCTTAACCTACCCAACAAGAACAGCCGCCATCTGTGGTGTCTAGGTATTGAGGTGGATGCCAAATGTCGTGTCTTTTTTTTGATAGAATGAGGAAGCGCGCTTTGTATAGTATCCTTTCTTCACTCGTGCGTTGTTCTTCAGTGCATTTATCATCTACCGCAAAGCTTTAACTTCTCAATGAACAAAATGCATATGTCGTAGACTCTGGATTTTAGCCGTATAGACATGTGTCGGTTAAGAGACAGCCAAAGTGGATTAAAACCAAAAGAAGTCAATTTCTGAACAATCATTTGTCTAGCTTTGTGTGTTACATATTTAAACCTTCCCCTTTTAGTCATTAAAGCAGTTTCTCGTCGCCCCCCCCCTCTCCCTCCTCCAATCTAGGAATTACCATATGTGGCGTTCGTCTGAGACTCATCACAAGAACACAATAATATTAGAGTAAGAATAAACTCCCCAAAACAACCGTCGATTGCAGCGGTATAAAAGCACGAAATGATTTACAGTCTACCAATAGAAGACGGTACGACCCTGATGTTTTTGATTTACCTTAACAAATGTATGCACACGCATAAACCTTTTTCATCTACTTTACTCGTCTTGTGTGTTATTTCAGCGTAATCCGAGCTTCGTGAACGGAACGTTATTGGGATATTAAAAATCACACTTGTTTTTAGTTCGCACTTCGGCACAAATGAGTAAACATTATATCTAAATATTCGCTTATCATAACATGGAAATTAAATATAACTTTCTATATTTGCACCTTATTCTAATCTAAAGTTTGGCAGTTTATTTATTGCTTCATTGAATTCGATAGATTTAGTGAAACTGCACCACGGCTGCTCATCCCATTGGTACGTTTTCTCCTACTGTCTAAATCAGTTACGTACAGCAAACGTGCCACAATCATCTGCGATTTATTTTTCGTTTCTTTTGCGGAATATATTTATCTGGTGATAGCATGCCCCTAAATACAAGGAGCTCCTCAACGAAGGAATTTTTGCGCGGCTTAATAGGCTCCGTTGAATCGTAGCTTCGGGGAGTAGGATTTAAAGTGATGCGGAATAATCCATTGCGCGGTCCTTGGACGGCTGCTTCTCCTATGTTTGATGCGCCGATGTGGATTAACACAACACGATTCAAATTGTAATTTTGTTTTGTTTTCTTCAGAGGGAGGAACCATGATGCCTGCCAATGGTAAGTAGGTGTATCTCTTTCCCTCTTCATGCCTGTAAGCTTTCATAAATCTGAGAGTGAGTTTAATTACTAAATCAAGACCAACATTTACGCTACAAGAAAAAACTGTTTGTTCCGAATCATAGTTTTTCTTTTTTGTTCCCCTGTAATTAAGCTAATTCCAAAAGTGTTTGGCTTCAGAGCATACGCCAATAACACTTCGTCAAATATCCAAAGCTCCATCCAGACTTATTTGAGTAGCCAAACTATAATTTTAAATATGTCCGTCTAATTCAAATATAAACATACAAAATAATTGTAAACGTCGCACACTTTTTTAACCAATGCTACGTACAACGGCCAATGGTTCCATTAGATGGACGGGAAAAGGAACAGCTATCAATTCCCGCTGACGGTAACCTTGTTGAAAGTTTTCCATTACATATTTACACCTCATGCCCATTTGTCTGCAGTTCAAAAGCCTGAAACATTTCCCACTGAATACAACAAGAAGATGCGTTAGGAGAACAACATTTGGGATACAATTTTGAGTTACTTCAAATCAACTGTAGTCACTCATAAAATGAGAACAACAGGTCGTGTTTGTAAAATGCCCAGGCCTTGAGGAAACGTTCTACGTCTTCCGCCATGCTTTGGCTGCACTCGAGTGTCTCTAGGTGTTCGAGACGTCGAAGCGTTGTCGAAGATTTTCCATTATATATTTAGTCCACATGCCCATTTGTCTGCAGTTCAAAAGCCTGAAACATTTCCCACTGAATACAACAAGAAGATGCGTAGTAGGAGAACAACATTTGAGACACAATTTTGAGTTACTTCAAACTAAACTGTAGTCACTCGTAAAATGAGAACGACAGGTCGTGTTTGTCAAATGCCGAGGCCTTGAGGAAACGTTCTACGTCTTCCGCCACGCTTGGGATGCACGCGAGTGCTCTAGGTGCTCGAGACGTCGAAGCGTTGTCGAAGGAAGGGGAACACGCGTTGAAGGATCGACAGGTGAATTTTCTCCCTGGCCTTTTTTCGAGCGACAGTTTTAAAAGGGTATGGAAACTAAATGACGTGAGCGCGAGCTCTCTTCCCCTCTTGTCAATGTCAGCCAGCGAGAAGCGCAACGGCATAGCCTCCTCTATACTCACAAAGCCTGGCAGCTCGATGACGGAGCCATAGAGTGCCCAGTCGCAGATTTGGAGCACGAGGGTCTGGTATCACACAGCATCAAAGAGCCATTTTTCAAGGATCCTGGAAGTCAGCGCACAGCTTTTGCAAAGGCGAGGACCCGAAACACACTTGTTCGCTCGAGAGAACTGTTTTGGGCGTCTGGTCGCAGCGGAGCGCGAGTCACATGGCTCTCCTCTCATCCGTGGTTTGCCAGTTCCCCTTTCCCATTTCGGCGGCCGCTTCTCGTGACGGTTTTCCAGGCCTTTCCAGGCTTTCCAGGTCGTCACATCAATAGTTCATGCACGGTCAAGGGTACCGTAGTCGCGCTCCTTGTTGCTTGGCGAGAGCTCGAGGTCGCCGCTTTAAAGCGTTCTTCCACAGAACGAGCGGTCGGGCTAGAAAGGCCTGTCTCAAAGTCAGGAGCGCGGGGTGGCTCGCGCTTGTAGATTTGGCTGCAGTTTGGCTTATGGGTGAATGGAAGCAGAGTAAAAGCGTTAGTATTTTCCGCCAAGTCACATTCAGGACTAATACCCCTGTCAGACGGGCTAGTTTAGTGTCACTACAAGCGAGTGCACTTCAATCCGTCGAAACACACTCCAAGTGGTTTGGTGCTACACGGGAAAAATTAGTGTCACTCCAAAATGTTGGCAATGACGATGGGTAAAGTAATGGGCACGCAAAAGTTTAAAGCGCATACGTATATTTTCACAAATAACTTCGTCGTCTTATTAAAAACACGTTACCACACATTGTTGAGCTGAGTCAAGAGCTTTAATCCAAATTTAAATCCTATTTGATAATTATGATCAGCCATTACAAGCCAGTTGTAAACGTCCGCACGCCGGTATGATGCTTATCCTGCTTATCTATGCTGGAACGCAACCACATGATGTAGAAAACTGCATTGGGCACTGATTGGCTATTCTCTCGGGTCACATGACATGACGTTGAAATGTAGTTTTTCCTTATGCAGTTCGAGCTATGCTCGTAAAATGATGCAGTTGGCGGTGACGTCAAAATTTCCTCACGATGCACTTTGACGATGCAGTTAACTGAGTGGTCGAGACGAAGCCAGAGATCAATCTGCATCGTAAAAGATGGCGACCCTGACATCTCCACCTCTACTGTTGGGTTCGCCAGCGGATTGAGTTTTTAGAGATCACCGGGATGCTTTCGAGACGAGCGATGCGAGGTATGTGGGGGCGAATACCGGCTGACCAAGAGGTGAATCGCTGGCTGTGCGACCAGCTTTGCGGAAAGCTCCAGCGGCGTCGTGAAGGGCCCTGTGTGCTGACGGTCGAAAAACAAGTCCTCGCAGCTCTGCGCTTCTACGCCGCTGGCGGCTTCCAGAGAACCGTCGGGAGCGACGAAAACATTGGTGTTCACCAGTGCTCTGTGAGTCGCGTACTTGTTGATGTCACCAAGCGCTATCATCGATTGCCTCGGATCAAAGTGGCTGTGTTTCCAGCAAACACAAGCAGAGAAGGCGCTCACAAAAAGGAAGCTCTTCGAGCGATGAAAGTTCAGCAGCGTGATCGATAAATATTCTAAATACTCTTACACGATTCAACACGATTGTGTTTTCAATTGAGTGCATCTCATATAAACGATTTGGCTGAGCGAAAAGCCAAGCAAGCAGCGGTAACAGTGCTTAAGTTGAGCTAGTTCGTTCATACTTCAGGTAGAGATAGAAGAGAGAGAGATACTTTATTTTAAAGCAACTACTTCAGTAAGGCCAGCTGAACTAGAATGAACATAAACATAAAGAAAAGACCATACAAACCGTGGGACTAGCAATTGATTTTCTTTTTCCTCCTCTTCTACTACGAACCCTACTTGAGGGAAATATTATTTTCTTCTTTTTTGCTTCTTACCTCACCAAAAATGTAACCCTCGAAGTAACATTTTTTTCTTTCTCGTGCAGCACGAGATTAGTTGCACTAACGCAGTCAAACAAAGTCAAAAAGTCGAATTTCGTCGTTAGTTGTTTATTCAGCAGGAGGTTAGTCTGCCTGAACATGGCGACATTGTTACCAACTGTAGATAAGCAATGTAGGCAGTGCAGTACGACTGCTAGCCTGGGGTCTTTAACGTGCATCACGCAGTAGTGATACACGACCGCACGCCGGAACGATTCTCATCCAGATCGAAACGGGCAGGGGCGGGGATTGAACCCAGGATCCCTGGGGTCTGCAGCGCGAGCTTTCGCTCCACGTGCTCCGAGCTGGTGTGCGCTAGCCCTGTCGGCGATTCTGCGAAATTCCCTGTAGGGAAAAAAACCGATGTAGTTTCAACCCAATCGCCAGTGTTCGGTGACGTCACCGGACACGTCACGGTGCAGTTCTCTTCCGATGTAGTTTGTTGGCGATGGAGATTAGGCTCCTCCCACCGGCGACGTCACGATGCAATTTCTCCACCGCTGTTTCCGGCATAGACAGACAGATCGCAACGGGCAGGGTGAGGATTGAACCCAAGATCCCTGGGTTCTGCAGTGCCAGCTTTCGCTCCGCGTGCTCCGAGCCGGTGTGCACGAGGCGCCGCGAGCCCACTCGCCACTCGCCACAACGAAACGTTGGAAACATCGAAACATCATGAAGTGTGTGGAGGGCCAGCTGCAGAGCAATATCTGCGATCTTGGATATTGGAAGTGCGTGGTGAGGACACTTTTCTCCGTGAGAGCCTAACGCCTTTCAGATGAGAGGCAGCTGGAGGCTGCATGCCGACGCAAGAATTTCGAGCGACATCGATCAGCAGCTGCAGGTCAATGCCTTCACCATAGCTGCTATCATGACCGACAGCCTAACCGTGATCAGTCGAGAACGGAGGAGTCTCCAGAGGAACGAACGGTGGTTCGAAGACACCTTGCCCCGTTTGGGCGAGTTCCATTTCAAGCAAGCCTTTCGCGTATCTCCTTTCACCTTCAGATTCTTGGTGGAGTCTCGCAGGTCCCTCCTGGCCGTCGCTGGCCGGCGCTGGCCGTCGCGAAGGGGCCAAGGCAGGAAACTAGATTAGCCGCTTGTTTTTTTACCATGCACTACTTTCTTGCCAACAGAAAGCAAGTGCGCAACTAATATTACTCCTATCGAAATAATACTAATTTTACGCAGCGTTAGTTTCTTTTATTATCTTTTTCTCCTTCAACAGTGCTATCGAGATTACACACTCGGTCTAGCGGAGCGAGCGTAGAGTGCTCCCCGAGCTCACTTCATCGGAAGTGTGTTTTTCGGACAGGGCCGGGGATTGAGCTCAAAACCACGGTTCTGCAGGCCGAGCTTTCTCTCCACGTACTCCGATCTGGTGTGCGCTAGCCCACTCGGCCATCGATACCCCTTAGTAAAGACACGTTAAAAAATTAGGCGTTTACAATTCTCTGTAGTGCCGAATTCGGAGCGCAGCTCTTCAGGAGGATGGAGGGGAGGGAACGACGGGGAGGGTATGCAGCCGCTCCCCTTCCGTACTCTCCTATCTTCCTCTTTTTCTCCCATCCCTCTTGACAGAAAATGTTCGCTAAATTTTCCGCTAAATGTAGCGGGAAACTTTTCCCGCTGAATTGACGTGTGACGTCACATCACACGTCACGTAAAAATTTAACTGTGCGTCACGTGACGTCACGCGGGTAAAAACTTCCTCCTAAATTTAGCGGAAAACGTTTCCTTCAAACATCAGCAAAAACTTTTACCGCCAAATTTAGCGGGAAATTTTTACTCCTCGTAATGTCACACGTGACGACAACGTGACGTCACGTGTGACGTCATTTTGGGAAACATCTCATAATGCGACGCACGGTTCGTCGACGCCGACGCCGCTCAACCCGGAAACGTGTGTCTATACTCTATTTCATACTTAGCGTGCAACGCTGTCAAAGCTACTGGCGCGAGCGCGTGGCTTCATTTATGGTTTTGTTTGCGCGTGAACGCGTGCAAATGATAAACGAGATCAATCTCCGTGCTCGCGCCAGTAGTTTTGACAGCGTTGCACACTAAGTATGAAACAGAGTATAGGAGCTGCGCTCTAAAACAACGTTACATTAATGAACGGTTTTTATACCAATTGGATGATTCTGATCAATCAATTCAAGCCAAGATGAAGAAAGAAGCATATTTAGCTTTAGCGTTCCGCTTCGTCCCTCGGAAGTCTACGAGGAAGCCCTGACACTGCCTAATTAGATCATAATTATCGTGTTGTCTCGAATAGTTATATTCTGAAACAAAGGTAGGCTCCATCCTTCTCCGCTTAACCAAGATAGCCTTGGAGTGACTGACTTTGTCGTCGTCTTTTATCCATTCACCGCGGCACTAATCTTTGTTCAGTTCAGCCCAAACTCAACGTCCACCCCACCATTCTTTTTGCTATGCCACTCTTCTACATGTCCTCTCTTTCAAGAATTGCTGATTGTTTATAAAATCAATTTTACGCCACGTTTTTGGTTTCTGTGTTGTTATGTTTTACTGATGAAACACTCCTGTCGATGCCACGCACTCGATAAAGTGAAGTGAGTTTGTCAAACTCACTTGAAACCAAGTCTGTTCCTTAGGAAGAAGCCGTGTGACACACTGCAGAAATGAAACTACATGCGAAGTACACTTGGTTGAAGTGCACTAAATTAGCCCGTCTGACAGGGGTATAATTGACTCCACGAGCGAGCCATACTGCCAAGAAGAGGCTTTGCTTGTAAATAACTCATGACGCAGCGGCATTTCAACAGAAATTCACAAACCGACACCGGACGCAATTTCGAAATCTGTTCAGTCGTTTTAAAATTAGTTTCCTCGCCTTCTTTGCCTGCACTCTAGAAACAATAATCTAGGCTAGTGTTTCCGGGCTGCCGGCACAACATTGACCACATCCAAACAAAGAAATAAATAATAGAATATAATACCAAGCATTCTCAACGAACTGTTCCTTTTGATGTCGGTTACACTCCAGGTATGCCATCACGAAACGCCCCTTCAATAGACCGATCTCACTAAGCGTTGGGCGCATGCGTAAAGCCGCCATAACTTTAGTTCACAGGAGGCAGACGGCCGTGCACGCGAGGGCTCGTGCCTTCTCGTGCTCTACGCGCGAAGAGCTCCAGCGAGGTTGTCGCACGTGCAGAAAGACTAAAGTTCCCTCGATGCATTGCGGCAGCGGTGGCGTAGTCAAACTGGCTGGTGAGATCGGTCTGTTGATATCACTCGAGTCCCCTCTGAGGCGTTTCAATGCTAGGGGAGAACCCTGTAGTGGAGAGGTAATACGAAATGACGAGAAGACGACGAGAAGGTTTCGCTGAGAAAGCAAGAAGCGTGAGAAAGGAGCTCGAGGACAGCAGAACGATTCCGGATCTTGATGGTGACATACACCCATCAATCTGTCACGCAATGAAGGATCCTACAGTCTAAATTTCTAGCGACAAGACAGGTTTTGCATTCATCTGATTTTCTCCGCAGACCGTGAGTGTTTTGATAGTAGCACTTAAGGTAGCTGGCCGTTTTAATTGCTCTAGGGTTATTCTGTAGGGTCGAGTGCGTTAAGTCAAGTTTCCCGGAAAACTGGTGGAATATTTATCCCTGCAGCCATACGTCAGGGTTATTAATCTCTTCAAGTATGTCTTCGGGTACTGAGACGTGAAAATAAGAGTAGAACGGGAATTTTGTTTTCAGCTTTGTGCAGCACACAAATTTTCAACCCAATAGAGATTCAACAAGAAAAGTAACATACATAATCGTTGTTTCGGCGTTGAATCTTGATAAAAATAGGGCTTTCTGAGCCGGCATACGAGGTACAATGGTAACCTTTGATGACTTTGGTGTTCCAACCAATGGCTTCGAGTAGGCTTCCGTATTTTCGGAGTTCATTTCTCTTAAAACTTGGGGTTCTTTTTTTTTTTCAGAGTTTATGTTCCTTTAAAAAAGTCGGGGTCAATCGGAGCTTATTCTTGAGATGCCAATCTTATTGTAATTTGGAGCTTGTATTACTGTCTTTTTTTTAATTCAGAAACAAAATTTATGAAAATTCGGCAGCCTTGTTTCGTTGTCCCGAAGAAACCTTGACGAGATAAAAACATACCTCTTTTGTTTGAAATTTCTGAATTCAAAGAAATCTGAAGTGGCATTTCTACAAGACCACTAACCCTGTGACTTTAAAAAGATTTTTGTAAAACACAATTTTTGTTTTGTTTTTGTGTGTCGTTGTAACCTAATTTTTTTACCTTTTTTACATATCCTTTTTATTGAAACATTTTCCCACATGTGTTTCGCGGATATTCATTATCCAAGTTATTTCCACGATTCTCAAGTGCATATTCCTGTTCAAAAACTCTGCCATTTACTCTTTGTTTTTAATACCGGTGTATACAGTTGCCCGTGATGACGTTAATTATTCATTCTTTAACTCTCACATTTGTCCGGCAACCTTTCGTCTTTCAAAACTCGGATACAGAGGAGGAATATGGATAACCACAATTGAAGAGTTGTTGGTCTGCACTTTTACATGTACGTCGTGTTCATTTCTGCATACTGCAAAGTCCTTCTGTAAACCTATGGTTTGCTGGTTTGTTCAGTGAAAATTCGCAGCATAGATTACATTATAATGTCGAACTAAGATATCCCAAATCCAATCCTCTTTACTCACTAAAGTGGTTTTTACGCAATTTAATCAGCTTAATGCAGTCTTCATAACAGACAAGCCACACTATCACAATTCGACGTGGTCTGCAGTGAAAACTACAAAAACAAGACCACTTTTTTATATTATACGTTTAATATTTTTCAGCGTATTTTCAGGCATTACGTCAAAGCACGTTGGTAGACAATCTAAAACCACGAGCAGACATAAGTATTACAAATGTTATAAATATAACCGCTCACACTTTGTCTATTTATAGCATCTGTGATTACGCAGTTTCATTTACCGAAATATTTAACAAAAGTTATTTAAATATAGTCCACATTAAGTTAGCGGGGCACAATAAACATGTCATCTTTCGTTATATATGCCTTATTTCGGTTCGCATACATAAAGTTTATTTCTGCGTTTGAACGAAGTAAACACCATGTAGAAATTAAAACGAAAAATCTTTCAGCCTTTCCACTCTGATGAAAAAGGAAGAGCAGCAGAGCTGTGGCTTCTGTTCTCGGCGTTAGCTTTTAGGCGAGCGATCAGCTCTTCCTTCGCAAGGGAATCGGAAGCGTTCGACGCAGTGTAACTTTAGGCGATAGCGGCCTCTTGGCGGTTGCGGAACCATTCGCGCTGCTGCACACATCGCCGCTCGTTCCGTTCCCGCTCTTCTTCCTCCGAAGAAATGTTGCCGCGATCTATGAGCGACGGCGGCAAGCAGACAACCGGCAAACACGACACTCTGAACGCCTACAGTCATCTATTATCGACGGCGGCAACCAGAGTGTTGTGCTCGGCCACGGGTGTCGACATTTGTTTGGTGCCGGATATGATCCTGGGGAAACTAGCCCTAAACAACTCCGCTGTAAACAAATTACTCTGAGTCAACATTATCAAGGCATATAGGGGCAAATATGTTTGCATCGGACTTCAGTCAGGAATGAGACAGAGTCTGTGGGTTGGTAGCGATTAAAAAATCTCACAAATTAACCTTTTATGTGTTCTATATATTATTGTTTTGTTGCGTGAATGGTTCGAAAACTGGGCTTTCAAATGCGATCATTGTGAATATTCTCGACATATATGCTGTTAATTTGAGCTTTTGACAGGGAAATGCTAACTTCCGATTGGGTGTGCAAAGTGTGTACTTTTTTTAACGTGACTTTCTTTGTGTGCACCCGGATTTAGAACTAAATACATAAAACCGCACATACGATATATTTGTATTCCTGCTGGGTATCACCACTAGTGTAAATTATCCCTGATTTCTCTGTTATAATTTCTTCGTTACAGCAGCGGAAAACGTTGAGGCTGTCAAAAATCCAGTCGACTATCCTCCGACGGAAAAAGAAGGTAGGAAATATGTCTTGATGTTCTGTAGAAAGCACTGCTGATATTACAACCACAAAATCATGATATTCAAACTATGTCGCTTTTGTTTCAGATTTCACGTAAGAACTAATTTGTAGGCACTCACGGTTTAGCATTCCGACTGTTAGTGTGAAGCGCTTGAAAATTACGAGAAATTCAACTAGAAGTATCTCTAGCAGTATACAAAATAAAACGAGTTCTGAGTTGGCGTTTTTTCCAGCACACGAGAAAACAAATGACAGCGAAAAATAGAAGGATTCAGTTGGGTGACGGAGCGCATATTATGATTTGATCTAAAAAACGCGATGTGCGCCTGGACAAGGTACAAGTGAAATTTCGGTACATGGAACGCGACTCCGATTGGTGTGTTTACGGTGTCCACAAAAATGGTCGTGTGCATAGCTCTACTATGCTGCATAGACGTCCGTAGCGACTATATGTGGGTGGCACAATTAATGAGAGGCAGATGACATAAGGAAGGCCATGGCAGGTCCACTCGCCCGTGTGTATTGTTAATGGCAGCTGGAGACACGTCCACGGACTCCTGCCGCATGACGAAGGCGGGTGCGCAAGAAGTGAATTCTGGTAGCTCGGAGTCGCATATGCGGAACTGCGTGCGAAGTAAGTCGACGGAGAAAATTTGGGCGTGCTATTGGGCCGTTTGAAACACACGAAACGGAGAGTTATTTTTCTTTCTTTGTTTTAGAATGAAGCACACAGACAAATACTTCACTAGGGGAATACATTCCACTCCGCTCATTTGCATTAGACAGAACGCCTACAGCGCCGAATCCACCCCTGACGGAGGAGAGGTCCGCGTCAGTCCACGCGCATGTGCACCTGGATGTTCGCGGCGGCCGTGGTGGTGTCGTCTGCGATTCCACCTAAAGCCCCTCCATATTTCAAAAGTAGCGCAAGGTACGTCGATGCACGAGCCACGTGCAACATGCAACCCTTGGGAAGGTCATGGCGGCACAGCGCAGCAAAGTATTTGGCGCAGCACTGAGCTAGATTTTAGACGCCATGCTCTTCCTGAAAGTGGCGCACGGCACGTGTCTCGAGCATTTCCACAACAATGAATTTGGTATGTTGAACAACCATCATCATCATCATCATTTACCAGCCGATAGCCGAGACCTCTCCGACGATAGATGGCTCTCGCCGAGCCCAGAAAACCTGTCCGCGCCGAGGCTATTGTATTTGAGAGAAGTGGAATGCATTCCCCCTAGTAAAGTATTTGACACAGGGATCGATGAAGCCGACGTCGCCTACGTGGCGGACGCGATAAAATGTTCGCCGCGTCATTGGTGTACCGCGGTGTGAGGAGTGAGTCGGCACACAGCAGAGCCCGCAGATTCCTTTTTTTTTTCTTATTTCCCAGTTCAAAATGTTTTTTCAAATTTATTTTGGCTTCCGTGACGTCACTCCCGTAGCTAAGTTTTTGTTACGTTCCGTGACCACGTTTTTAAGACGTCGAGTTCCCAAATTGGAAACCCCTTCCAAAATTGACTCTTACGTGTGTCACGTCACTTTCGTGACCAAGTTTTCGATACATTGACTTTCCAACTTGGCACCCTCTTCAAAATTTATTTTGACGTGCGTGACGACACTTCCGTAAAAAGGTTTAATGACAATCCGTGACCAAGTTTTCGTGACGTCGACTTCCCACTTTGCACGCACTTCGAAATTTATTTTAACGTGCGTGATGTCCCTTCCGTTACCAAATTTTGTGACACTTCGTTCCCAAGTGTTTGTGACATCGACTTTCCAACTTTGCACCGCCTTCCAAATGCGGAGAGGGACGCAGTTCTAGGCCAAAATTGGTACCTCGATTTTTTTCTAACCACGTCAAAACAATTGGGATGTGTGTATGTTTCTACATCATAGAACTTGTTCTGCCTCAGCGGGCGATTTGTCTCTTAAATGTAGAAGAGAAATTTAGCCAGTCCAGTAAAACCGCTAGTGCCGGGTCTTTAACATGTACCATGCTGTAGTGTAAGATTTGCACACGTTACTGAAAGCAAGAAACTGATTACAATTACAATTACTTCACTGTAAAATGTAACCGATTACAATTACAATTACAGACTAAAGAGTAATTGCAAAATTACTCTAAAGTAATTGATTACTTCCCACGTTACTTTTGAATAAACTTTTCTTTTTTATTATGGGCGCATAATCCTTGGAATCGCGCGCTTAGTTGTTCCGAAAACAAAAGAAATAAAAGTAAGCCTTGACCGTTTTTGTTTAGAGCTGAGTGAGTGACGCCAACGCACCCAATCCCTCTCGTGAAAAAAAAAATAAATAAAAGAGCGCTGTTTAAATACATTCCTCACGAGGCTGGACAATGTCATCTTTTATACCCAAACGTAGTCTCCAGTGTGCTATAAAAATGTACCCAGGACATCGAGGTCCCGTGCTTAATGGTGTCGAAAAAGAAAAAAAAAGAAGATATTGACCTTTACCCAGAGCTGAGTGACTCCAGCACATCTAAACCCACCCCTCCCCCTCCCCCCACCAAAAAAAAGAAGACAAGAAATTGAGAGATTTGTTGTGGGTCGTTTTGTAATGGATTACAGCAAAAATATAAAAAATTCAATTACAGAGATCATTACTCCCCATAGGAAGTAATTGAAGTGTTACGAAATTACAGTAAAATGTAATCGATTACAAGTAATCCATTACTTGTAACTCATTACGTAGAAGCCTGGTAGTGATATGCGACCGGACGCCCGTACGATACTCATCCAGGTCGAAACGGGCAGGTGGGGAGATCGAATCCAAGATTCCTGGTTTCTGCAGCGCGAGCTTTCGCTCCACCTGCTCCGAGCGGGTGTGCGCTTGCCCACTTGGCCATTTATTACTCATATTCATTTACTTGTAAATAAATGTAAGCGATCGTTTCTTAAGTACCGTATAGCATGCATTCTATGACACTGGGCAGAAAGGTCGCTGCTGATTCTTGAGGAGGGTACATCTCGTGTATGTTTAAGTGCTGGACGACATTTATTGTGCATCTTTAGAGCTGCGAAGCTCTAAGTCTCGCGTACTGAATAAGAATATTTTTCTGGCGTGTTTCTGATTTTTACAATGCCCTTCAAAGCAATTAAAAATGAAAAAGAAAGAAAAAAAAACGGCGTTTTCTCGAAGTGCTAAAGTCAATATAAGGGTGTACCAATAATCTGCGAGCCACGGACATAAATAAATAGCTTACATCTGTCAGGAGTGCGAACGGTCAATCCTCATTTAAACATATTCTCACAAGCTGAAAATATGTAGTTAGCTCAGCAAGTAGAATATATTGTGTTTATTATAGAGCGCAAGATATCATTTCTCGGTTGTTCGAGACCGTTTCCCTAGTTCTGAAGGGTCGCGCTATCGGGCCGCGGCTGTACGTCCCACTTTTGGTTCTGGCGCATTAGCACCGTTAGTACCTTGTGACACAGCGGAAAGCCAAAACAACCTAGATCAGGCTTAGATTAAGTAGCGGAATGAACAGGACACGAGGGAATGTCATCGTTCGGCGCACACACATGTTCAATCTCTGGGTTTGTCGCGTGACGCCGCGCTCGGACCCATTCACTTTATCCGACCACCGCCGCCACGGGACATACCGGGTCCCATTCGCCGGGGAGCGTGGACGGCAAGCCTTGCACAGTCTCGGCTTTACGACCACCTTCGTTACTCTCGCAAACAAAACCATCCGGGTTGGAACACGATGGCTCGATCTCACCAGTAACCTTCACGTTCGAGGCTTCCACAGAAGGTCGCTTACGAGGATTCACAATATGGAACTTCAGAAGAGTTTGCGTGCCATAGGGAGTTTGCTGTCAGCCCATGACGCCAGAGGCGAAAGCAACACTTCCGAGCGACACAAATTCGAACACACCAAACGTGATGTGCAGCTGCAGTTGACTGACCCGCGCCCGCTCTTGCCCGCGTAAAACAAAATCGCGTATGAATACAAAAAAACAACAAAAAAGCGTCTGCCTTAAGTTAAATGGCGGAGCTACTTGATCTCTCGTTCCTATTAGTGCTTGCGGACGGAAACAGCCATCTAGCGGAAGAAAAACCAAAAAGCAAAAAATAAAAAAAACATAAAAAATAGTTCAAAACTTGCTTTCGGAAATATCGCGGTTGTTTTGAAACAGATTAACATACACTAAGTATATTTATACCAATCGATTTTGTATTACAATTTATGGGAAATGCTGCAAACAGTTATTTTTAGTTAGTTGAATATGTAAATGCCATTGAACCCAAGGGTGCCAAAACAACCAATTTTAGTGATTTCACGATTTTTGTTTAAATATATGTACTAAATACCGAAAGCTATGATATGCAGCGATGCACCAATTAAGTATTATTCTCTTCATTTTAAAAGTTGTCAAGCCAATTGAAAGCGTGGGTTTCATGTAGAATTTTTTTAAACGTCAAAAAAATCTACATGTGTTCTTTATGGCGTTTGGAAGTACTACCCACCTAAGACCTGAGACAAAACTGCAATTAGATTTGGATAACTCATACTTTATTTTTGTGTTACGGGTTAAATATAAGGAATACAAATATCTGTAAATCAATAATAATAGTGATGGTAAGCAGAATCACTAGGTACCGAATTGGGTACTGCAGGTTTCAGCGCTTATGAAAATCTATGAAACATTTAACTATTTTCAGGCAAAGGGAAACTTTGCAATTCACGCAGCGTATTCTGGACTTCCCGGAGCATCCTTGTTCCCTGCACTTCATTTGCGACTTAAGTGTAACGTGCTCTGGAAAGTGGTCCGCCCGGTCGAGCCTGACAGCATCTGGTGGCGAAGGCAAAATACCGTAGCCTTTTAGGCGTCGACGAGCACCTCAGATCTGCTTCGCTGCCTTCAGTATCTGAAGCACCCTCTTGCCTCTTTTGCTTGCGAGACTGTCGCGTTTCGTTTCCATTTGCCTGGTGTGGTGATAACAGTTTTTTTAGAGAAAGAATAAGCGATTTCTTGTTTTGGAGCTTGAAATCCAGGTCAAGGTCTTCCTTCTTTGGCATGCCATGCTGAGCAAAGTGTTGTTTGTCCTCAACCCGCCATTCATTTCACACGGCAAGATCAAGGAAGTGTGCAAAGACTCGAACGGTCCATTTGTTTGTGCAAATTGTTGTGCGGTAGTAGGATCATGAACCGGTTGATCAGGCCAACTCCGCCCATGTTCATGTTGTATGCCTTGATGGCTGCAGGGAGAGTGTGCGTTAAGAGCGCGCGACACTAGATGCGCCGACGTTAGAGTGCGCGACACGAGGGCGCTGCGACAGTAGGGTGTTTGACACTAGAGCGCATGTCACGAGAGCGCACGAAAAATTGAGCGCGCGACACGAGAGCGCATGACCAGTTCAGCGCGCGACACGAGAGCGCACCCTAGGTAAGCGAACGCCGCAAAAATGTGTGGTGTACCCGCGGCTCCACAGACAGAACGAAATTGTGCCACTCATCGAATCGAAGCATTGGAAATTTTCGATTGACTGAATATATGCCTTTAATAAAAAATAAAAATAAGTTGGGTATGACCCTTTCTAATCAATTGTTTATGGACATCTGAGAGAAAAGGGAGGCCGGAGAGTGGGGTGGCGTATATAGGTGTCGGGAATATCTGCAGTTGGGTGGAGCAGCGAGTCTAAGATTTGTGCGCGGCCACTCGCGCTGAACTGGTTGTGCACTCTCGTGACGGGCGCTCTAATAGCGAGTTTTAGTAGACTGTTTTAATTCCCCCTCCCCGCTCTGAGCACGTCGAACTGTGCATGCGCGGCCCGCTATGCGGCGGTGCGGAGCGGAGCTTCCAAGACGAATTAGCGTAGACCGTTTTCCGCGCACCACGATACCGCCGCTGGAGCGTACGGAACAGCGACGTAGGCAGCCCCGAAAGCGGACAGTAATAATCTTTATTCAGCCTAAAGGGCTGCGACACCACAGAAAGGCCATTGTCCCATACCTGAGGTCTGCAGTGGTATGTTCGTGGTACTAGTTAGACGAAACATTTCAATGCGAATACTCGGGTTTACCTTTTCGTTTTATTTGTATTTAAAGCTGTCCTTTTACATATAAACGTGCACCTCTTGTAATCAGCAACTATATTTAGAAAACAGCGAGTCAGAAATCCTGAGGTAGCTGGCCAGGTATGATGCTTCCGTAGGCAAGCCAAGCCAAACTGATCGCTGCCACGCTTGTTGTCTTGTCTTGTTCCTCCTCCCCTTCGTCGCGAGCATTACGTACAAAGAACAAAGGAGATGATGCGGCGAAGTCCGTTGCAGAGAAAGCTTCTGCTGTTCCAGTTAAAATGGCGAGAAGTAGAAGATTTGGTTGTTTTGAGAAATGCGAAGAAACGCCGTGATTTGCGATCAAGGCTATGGCTGCTTGTCATCCTCGACATGATAAACGAGGATTTTCGGAGGCGATTGCGCTTTGAGAAGCAGACCTGGGGAGCTATGTTTGACAAATGTTTCGTTTCTTCTAAAAAGAAACGGAAGTGACTGAATGACGATATCGCGTCTGATTGGCTAGAGGCTAAAATGACGAAAGTTGCCTTTTTCGTCGTTTGAGCCTCTAACCAATCAGACGCGACATCGTCACTTCCGTTTCTTTTTAAGAGAAACGAAACATTTGTCGAACATAGCCCCAAGGTGCACATCTGTGGGCACTGGAGGTGCCCGAGTCTTTCACCTCGGAGCAAGGTGTTGGTGCGCCGGGTGACGAAGCACTTATGTTTTCTTTTTTTTTTCATCTAGAGGCGGTTTGCTGTATTGAGATTCCCTGATATCATTGCTCTGTACTCTTTTGTAGCCAACGCAATCCGAGCTACTACAAGCAAGGCTAGCCGGCAAGCGCGCTAGTACGATAGTACGAGTACGATGTTTGGGGCTGCTTCGTGGTTGAATCTGGTGTCGCTGAGTTAAGTGCCGTCCCCGATAAAGCGTCGAAGTGTTCTCAAGAACAAACTCCTACTAGCCAAGTTGAGCTGGCTGGAGATGGAAGACCTCCCGCCAACTCAACTTGGAGGTTGATCGCGGTCGGTGGCTGCGATCGACTTCCTTAATATATCCGCCCATCGTTGAGGCTCTGCGTAAGAGTTCCGAGCGCTGATCTCCCGATGCAGCAGCAGATCTTCAACTAACGTGAACCGCCTCCTTTGCGGCGCGCTTCGAGACGTCCCAGACGCACTGCACGCAGCCATTTGCAGGAAGCCGATCTAAGAGCGTACGGTTGGTCCTCTCCGCTCTTCGCCGTTGAGAGCGGAAGGCGACGCTGAATATCTATAACCATGCTCGACCCAGAGCGAGGTCGCGCATTCGCAGTGGCGATTCCATGCTCCGCTTTGCAGAGCGGCTGCACGAAAACGGTCTACCAAAAACTCCCTAATGTCCCTGAGTTCTCGCGTCGCGCGCGCTAACGTCGCAGCGCTTTGGGAGTCGCGCGCGCTAAAGTCGCAGCGCTCTCGAGCCGCGCGCTCTAACGTCGCGGCGCTCTCGTGTCGCGCGCGCTAACGTCGTGGTCCTCTACTGTCGGCGCTCTAATGTTGGCGCCCTTGTGTCGTGCGCTCTAGTGTTGTACAGCCAAGAATTTGAACGCGTTCATATTCAACTCGAAGTACGCAATTCGTGCTTGACGTTTGCTCGAGCGATGTCTTCAGCCACGAGAAGGGGCGATGGCTCGGCGACGTCTTTGTGCCAATCGACTTGGTGGTCGGGCGTGTCGTACAGGATGAATACTAGTTCTTTTGATCGGTCTAAAATTTCTCTCTCAAAAAAAGACAAATTCGAGGGTACAGCGAACGACAGTTCTGAAGTATAGGTGTCACGTCCGTCGTCCGCTGCCATCGCCGTCCAGCCCGTGAGTCCCACGATACGCAATACGACGTCATGTTGAGAATTACGCAGTGAACGCACAGAATGCTTCCGGTTCTCTGTGCATCATTTTTTCTTCTTGTTTCAATCATCGTAATTGCAGCGTTAAAAAAGCAACGAAAAATGAGTTTCATGTTTTCTTTTTTGTTTCAATTTGTAATATTGAGTGTGTGCCTTCAATGACCCACGACCTTGATTAAATTCGGTGGTTGAGTCTAAACATTAGAAAACGGCCCGTGACCATTGAGAAGAGATTGTGCGCGACTCAAACCGGCCAGTTCTCGATCGGTGGTTTTCGGGCAGAAGGAAACCGAATTTCGAGCCGCACATTCTGTTCAGGGCAGTTAGCTAGGCTCTCATATGTTACGTACAACTAAAAACCTCGACGAGCATCAATACCCTGTCAGTGTCCCTTTGAACAGCGTTTTGTGTAATTTTTTTTCACAGCAATTATTGCATGTCAAAGTGAAAGAGAAGAAAAATTTCAGAATAGGACAAAATAATTTTATTTTCTATCTATATTATAAACGAAGATGTTCTAATGACTGCCTGCGTGCTTGAGGCTCAGCTTACAAACCTTATCAAAATTAAACTAAAGTCACCGCCTTGACATGACATAGGCCAAAGAAAGTCGTTTACTTTTTACACAAAACGCCGAGAGAGGGAGAACGGAAGGAAAACTCAACACGAAGTTTCAAACACAGCTGCGTGCATTAAAGCAGCAGTGTTTGGGACTTCGTATTTGTTGTCGTTCCTTTCCACATTGTGTCGGGGTTTTGTCTGAAATGTTAAACCTTCACCCGTTTCTTGCGCCCTAACGTTTTTGCTCGTTTAACTCTTCACCTCCATATCAGAGGCATCTTATATAAGTAGAAGCAAAACTGCGGTATATACTTCTGTACTTACTGAGAATACCTCGTATTTAATAAAAAAATTAGGTTTAACGAATATATTTTTTTATTAAGTATCAAGTCAAGTTGGTGTCCTTATTTGGATAATGATGGGTCTCGGCTTTTTTGGGTATTTTTTGCGAATGTTCTCAAGGTGAAGAGTTGTGCGAGATTTGGACTTGGGAAATAATCCGTTACAAGTTACAGATTACTTGTAATCCGCTGCTTTTTCAAGTAATTTTGTAATATCCATGCTACAATTTTCTTAATGTAATTTGTAATGTAATTTCGTTAAAAAACATTGATATCGGATTACTTTCATTACTCGTCGCTTTAAAAAAAATATTAGCATAATACAGTAACTTCAGCAATACCAGCAGTACATTCAGCAGCATAAAGAGAGCAAGTTGAACAAAATAAAAAAAAACATCAGCAAGGAAAAAATAGCCGAAATAAAGCACTAATTTTTGCATGACCGGTCACTACAACCACTATAGAAACGTGAAGGGCATGTACAGATATACGAAATGCAGCGAAAAAGTAAGACAACGCCAAGTAGGTTCTCCGTCACTTTTGATCGTGTTTTTCTTCTTCTCCCGGGCAGAAGAAAACTCTTCGTATTTACTTGTTTTGTATTTTACACAGTTTCACCTTTTTCCAACTTCTTCGACGTCTCCCGCCACCTGCACAGACATGAAACGCGGGTCCGTACCCCTGGATTCGCGTGTTCAAAACTCGCGTAATAGACGATGAAGACTCGCACGAGGGTGTAGAATTGTCTTTGTCTTTGATGTGCGCTGCTTTATTCTAGAGCGTTTTTGCGGCACGGCTGAAAAGCGCCCGGTGCGAAGCTAAGAGAATCGTCTTCGATGGTACGGACGATACTTCTTTTGGTTTACTTGTCTGGGCGTGGTGGCCGAGTCCACTCCTCACTTTACAGTCAACTGTCAACACAAAAGTAGGAGGTGCTTAGGTCATCTAAGGAGCGCTGACAGAGAGAAAAGGCGCAAAGGTTGTGTGCTCCTCTATCGTTTTGGGATACCCTTCGCCACCGCGTCTCTAGCTCTCTCTGCCCCTCCCTCCCCTGGCCTGCACAGATATTGGTATAAAAGATAGAATCGATGAACGATCGATAACCCGCAACCGCCACCTTTTTCTGACTGGTCGAGTTTTCGGTCATGGAGTGTCCCGTCGTTGTTGTTGAGATGATCAAAATTCAGGGCATTAAGGAGAGCAGAAACCTAGAGTTTCAGTGCATACTTTGCTTGCCAAAAAAAAACACATTGCCCTCAGCAAGAACAACAAACTCTAATCTAAGGAAACACATCAAAGTAAGCTGGGGCACCTGCATTCTGCAGTGGCTATATATTGTCACGTTAAATTAAATTTGTTTTCACTGTGAATAAAAGGCGAAACACCCGATTCAAAAGGGAGCTTTCGTAGATCGCTTCTTTAACAGCGAATCTCGTAGCGGAGATAGACGCTGTTACTGAGCATTAGCACATCAAGCTTTGTCTTCACAATTCTATGGATCATTTCCGGAGGCCGTAAGCTAGCGGGATAGCGGGTGTGGTTAGAGCTTTCGGTGCCTTGTCAGCGTACATGGGAACGGAGTGCACCGACACACTTTTCCGTAATTATCATAATTTATTTTTACAAGGACTACCATAATACGGGGGTATGCGAAATGAAACGTAATGTTCCAAAATATTTTTGTAAATATTAAATTTGTTTTTATTGTTTTCTGGATAAGTGTACTGAAAAACTAACGTGAAAGTAATTTGGAACGTTACGAGTGAAGTAACTCGTTATAGTTCAGAAAAAGTATTTTTTTACGGTTATCCCTTACATTTGAGGCTCGATAAATTTTGAGGGTAATCCATTACATTTGACGCTTGGTAATTTGTGATTGTAATCATTACATTTTTGAAGTAACGAGCACAAGTCTGCTTTTAGTTAACGTGTACTTCTATCAATAGCCATTTCGAGTTCTTCGCAATTTTAGAAAATAATGAGGATCTATACTTTATTTCACCTTATTATGTACCGCAGGAAAGGCTATAAGCGCGAGCTCCTTAATCTGGGGCACACCTCGGCGGCACACGCCCTCGTGTATCAATGGCAGCTGTCAACGCTATGAGCTCCTACTTCTAGCCTCCGCTGCAGTACAAAGTAAGGTGAAACGGAGTATAGTCGTTTCGTTTTATCTATGTACTTTGTGGACGCTCTCCATAAATATAATGTGAAACCTCTGAAAAAATGTGAAAACATAGGTGGCCGGGGAATGTACCTGGCAGAGTTTAAAATTTCAATGAATAAACTTTAATGAATTAAATGTCACAAATAAAAAAAATGAAATATCATCCTAAAGCGGACGTCTGCTTAAATAAAGCGCCTGATTGACGCAACACCCGAAATATGGCGGCACGTTGAATCCCGGGCAGCCACGGCGGGCGCTTGCCACGTCCTCAGCAGTAGCAAATAACATTTCTGAGCCAAAAGCAATGTCCTCTTTTTCTGCACCAATTGTCAGCACATGATTATTTTATTATATTATTAAAAAAAGAAATTGAGAACAAAAAGTAATGTGTTAGTTAATATTTGTCTCCTCAAAAATTATCTTTGGTTACATGATGTCGACAGCTTTGCACTCGCGTGTTATAACCGCGTCTCGTTTTCTTTTTTTTCCCCACAACCATTTTTCTTGCCTCTTTGACATGCAAGTCATCTTCATGATACGCTTAGGTCTCAACGAGCGATGGAAGGTTTCCTTGGGGTACGAAAAGGTACCTCGACCTATTCGTGTGGCGTTTCGAACGGCAACTTCTATGCGGGGTGAGGCGCCTCAACAGCAATGGAAACATTCCTATCAAGCCACCGACAAAATGGTGCCATCACCAAAGCTACCACCGAACAATGTGGTACTCGATGCCTTTACTGCAGATCCTCACCCGTCAACGCGGAGGGCACTGCTGACATCTGTCGACTGTTGCGCCAATCAGACACCTTTGGTTCCGCCAACATTGCCACCATAAATTGTGATTTAAAGTGGTTTATTGCTAAACTTTTTACACAAGTAATCTTGTTCAATTAATTTTTCCCTTTTAATGCATGTTTGCCGACTCCCTTTGATCATAGGTCTAGTTTGACACGTTTAGAAACAGATATATACCGCCCCTTGAAACAGCCGTTGATCCCTTTTACTCACACTGTATATTATGACGTCTGCAAAAAAAAAAAAAAATCTGACAGCCGTTTGATATTAGGTGTTTTTTCTTTAAGGAACAACAAAGTGATTTCGCTGTTCCTCCTGCTCCTGATTCTGTTTGGAGTAGTCACGATCGTGTTTCTCTTCATCTATTCTGGTAAGCAAAAAACAAAACAAAAACAAAACTGTAAAAGTAAAAGTTAGCCCGTAAACACTTAGGGTTTATTGATTCGCAAAAATAAACTTCGCATTGTTGAAAGTCCAGTTTATGCTAAAATTCAACATTCACATTTTGGAAAATATTATCAACGTTTAGGAACACTGATCTCCATTATAGGGAGCTGGATGGCGCATAGCTGCTCTCCGAGCAGGGCGCAAGTGAAGCCACCGGAAGTTTGATGCTTGTCCCAGAAGTTGAGCGTCTGCTGGGCTTCCTAGTGCATTCAGTCGATGCTTTCGTCCGTACTTTCCGGTGTCTTTGAGGGATTTTTATTAACCATGCTAACAATTAAATCCCCAAAATAAGGCATTTGAACTTGGGACATACGCACACTTGATAAACTACATATCAAAATGTTTATATTGAATGGCTTCCCATGATACTTCTCGGGTCTGCTTGCGCTCTTGCTACGCCACAAGCAGGCGCTCTTGAGGTGACAAGCGAAAATCAAGCATTCGGAAGTGTTGCAAAGAGTGTCAAGGGCTCACTTCCGGGACAAGCCGCATACTTCTGGTGACTTCAGTCTCGCGCGCTCGACGCGCCATCCAGCCCCCTATAGTAGAAATCAGTGTTTAGGAACGAACGCATATCTTATTCAAATGCTATTGGTTATTTTATAAAACGTTCAATGGAAAAGTGTGGCCCGTTTTTGGCTGCTTGCGCCAATCATTCTCATGCATTTGTTACCTTTGACGGCAACTAGTTTACCTATTAAAATTTCGAAAATCGCTTATTACTTTTGCATGATATTACCACTCGCATCTCGGAAAAATCAAATCCGTGGCCGAACACTCTTTAAAAAAAAGGTACTGTAGTACCCTCCTGAAGGCGGTATTCGACTTGCATACACAGCAACCTTTTTTTGACGTAACATTACCACTTTGTAACGAGAGTGCAAACTCACCCCTGGGTTAGTGTGCAACATTGCCTCCTTTGGAGGGAACCTAAGTTCCTTTTGGGGTTAAAAGTGCATCGCTTTAAGGCCAGCTTTTACCTCTTTTAGAAGGAAACTTCCACCCCTTCAGAGGTAAGACGACATATCTGAAGGGGCTGGTTTTACCTCTTTTTAGAGGCAACAGCACCTGCTACAAGGGGCTGGTTTTAGCTCTATATAGATTGAACAGTTGCCTTATTTCGGGGACAATAGTACACGCTCCTAGTTCCAACTTTTACCCGATTATGGAGGGAACTATGATCCTCTTTGGGGTTAAATGTACACGGTGCGGAAAACAGCTGAAAAAACGCACACTACGAAGAACAAACACGACCGGACAGTGCTCTCCGGCCATGTTTGTCCGTGCTTTCTGAGCTGTTTCCCCAATCATGTATAACGCCAACCAACTGACCTAGTTCACGACCTTACTAAAGTTTTAAGTGTGCACTTCATGGGATCACTTTTACCCCTAAATGAAGGGACTATGGCCATTCGTGGGTGTGATATTACATGCTTTAAGGGTGGGCCTTATAATGGATGAAAATGGCACTAGTTATGAAAGTAAATGACAATGTTTTATAGTAGCTGTCACAAACAAAATGGCATAAAAAATCAAGGGCATGAGTAGATATCTTATAAAAGTTCTAAGATGAAACCACTAAGCGCAATAAAAACATTTGGAACAACACTTTTGGGGCTCTAGTTCGCGACGGTCACTAAAATTGTCACAAAAAAGTTCATAAAAAATCAATCTCTACCCGGCAAAGAACAGCGAATGGTTGGAACACTGCTTGAAACAGCGAATCTTCATTGTGGTGAACTCAAATGACCGAGTCTTTTACAAACCAGAATTGAAATAAACTCAGTGTGATATAACATAGATTGAGCATCACACATGTAACAAAAAGCAATACAAATCAAGTCAATACTAGCAGTGACTAGTGCGTTGAAATTCAAGGACAGCAGTACACTGTGCCCGTCCTATCCACAGTCATGGAATGAATGATGGACTGCAGGAAAGCAGACTCTGGGATTTGCTGTTCTAATGTAAAAGAAGAAAGGGCTCGTATCTCCTGCTGCTGATGAGCCGCAACCAACTACCGCGAGAGCCAAAGGCATCTAACCTACTTCAAATGTATTGCAAAACATCAGTTCTGATCATCTTGTATTGTTTAAACCTTGCAAGTCATCAAAATCCATATGTATTTCAACCTTTGCAAGCACAAATCACTGTGAACATGAAACTACAACCCTCAAATGCTTTCAGGACCGAGTATGAAGTAGACTGTAATAAACTAAATATGCCAATGCTGCACAAAACAAAAAGCAGTGATTTTGGAAGTTACAAAAATGTAACTCTAAAGCCATGTCATCGCCCTTCTGCAGCTCTCAGAATCAACCATTCTGCCTTATGTTAGACGAACACACAACAAAAAAACACACGACGTACAAAAATCCCTAACATGCATAAAAAGGCATTCAAAAAGAAAATATATATATTTTTTTATTTTTGTAGGTTTGAAAGGAATGTGGTTCACGTGACTCCACATCTGAGTGTTTCAGAACAATTCAGTACTCGAGTGAATTGAACCTGCGCCTGAAATTGTGATGGTACTCAAAGTTGAAGATGAAGTAGAGGCAAAATGCAACCAGGGCTTCCTCAGCAGGCGACGCGGCTTCGAGGTCTCCCTCCACTGTCACAAAGCTGGGACCTCAAGATTAATTAGGCTTGAGCTGACAGTCACCCGGTAGATTTCACTGCCAGCCTGGAGCCCGAAAACAAAATGTGGATATCATTTTATACAAAATTGAAACATACCATCACCAATTTAAATACACTGAGGGGAAATATTAGATCTTTCTAAGACGTATTTGGATCATTTGATGGGACACTGATGCAAGCACTAAACAGCATCAACCCTACTTACCAGACGTGGCTAGTTTAACTGTTGAGTAACTACACCATTGCCTAAAAAATATCACATGGCAAGCGGTAATCGTAGATTTGTAAGCACGTTGTATTCAACGGTCATGATTTAAATTTGTCACCCTGATTTATTTAGGTGACTGACAAATCTTAGTCAAGGGAAACAACTACTATAGCAGGTTTGCATCTACTCAGCGTCACGGCCGACTCTCATGACCGCCAACCCTAACCGCCGAAGGCCGAACTTCGGCAAATATGTAAAAATTTTGCCGAAGTAATTTGCCAGATTAAAATTGAATGTATGTTTTATTTATACATGAGAAGAATAGCACATAAGTACGGAAATACAAAATAAGTAACACACACCAAAAAAGACACGGCAAGCGGCTTTTGCTGTCTTACCCTAATTTATTTACTCGAAGTATGCCATCAATTTTCTCTCGGAAATGAATGAACACCACACACACAAAGTAAACATAAAAATCAAGAGCCCCAATTCAAATGCCTAAATGTGAACAAAGAAATCCAAATGGCATATCGGTATACGCTTACCTGCAATAAACAGTGTTAAGAACAGCCTACGAGATGAGTTCAAGGAACCAGCAACAGCATGCGGTTGTGGTCCTTAGTAGACACCCAGGACGCTCGATGAAATCACCCTAGAACGTTGACGCAGGATGGAATATGTTCAATGAACTTCAAATAATGCCAACATGAGCAATATAACTTCGCCTACTGAATGATCAGACTTTTAGAAATGTCTGATTACACGCAAAGAAAACGCCAGAGACAACAATAATATTTGTAGTCTTCCTGACGGCAATAATTTAATTACCTTATTTCGTCATATACTACTATTACTGTTTGTTAAGCGTTCGAACAATTAACTCAGGCATTCATATTCGGTATTTCGAGGTAACCTGGTTTGACCAATATATTTATTGAATATTGTTAAATTATTTTACAAAATGACCTTGATATTAAAAATCACGTGTTTAACTCTGACTTTCACAAATATCAACGACATTGGGAATTAATCACTTCGGTGTTCCGGTTCCGCCAATTAACGCCTCATCTGGTCCTGCACTGCAAAAAAAAAAAAGCAATATTATGAGATTTCTAACTATTTTATCAGATCCTCAATTCAACGTCGGACGCGACACTCCAACGGCCCCCGAAAGAAAAAAAAACGTCATACCCCTCCCGCTTTAAACGTAGGCGACCATGGATTCACGAGGCCTCATGTCGCCCGGCCGCCGCTCTCCTCCTCTTCCTCCCTCACACACATAGATCGGGAAAAACTCCTGGCTACGCCACTGGTTAGCCTATGTCAATCTTCTAAATATGAGCTAGGCAAACGACAGTCATTCTAGTTCCTGCTCTCTATGAATTCTTCGACTGTCTAAACACTGTCTGCGTTTGCGCCAGACACTAAGTTTAACGAACGATCAACGCCTTCAAACGTGCAAACATGTCCGCTACCCCTTTGTCTAGGGAAGACAGGAGTCGCCCTTCCGGGGTTGTCGTAACCGAAGCCAACTGTCGCCCGTGCAGAACATTTTCCAACCTGGATACGGTGCACAACGACGTAGATCTTCGACTGAAGTCAATGGAGCGCTCTCCGTGACTTCCTAAGGACAGACTCAGCCGAACAAAACAATAAAGAACGTTCCTGCGCTGGGACGCCTCCTTTAAAAGTTCGAATTCTACGAAGAAAGACAGTTATGACCTGCGGTCTCTCTTGCGCTCGATGCCGAGCTGGCGTAGCCCCCGCATGCGTGAAGGATGACATGTCATACAAGGAGACCAATTACCGCTCTCGCTTGCGCCTTTCCACAGCCAATCGCCGCGCCCAAATAGGTGCCCCCCTGGAAGGTAACATTCCGCTCGTTGTTGCTCACTCGCAGTGAACTTTACCACGCAGTAACACATTCTTCATACACTCTAAAATAAAGGGTTTAGAAGTGTGTATCGTTACACCCTTGGTCCTATATAATACACCCCAAAACTTTATTTCGACGTACAGAGCCCTATAGTCGAACAGACGGCCTCAAATTTTACAAAGGGCTTGATA
Organism: Ixodes ricinus; assembly: GCA_037355805.1. Lineage (NCBI taxonomy): Eukaryota > Metazoa > Arthropoda > Arachnida > Ixodida > Ixodidae > Ixodes > Ixodes ricinus. The sequence goes on from JAZHYW010014251.1 coordinate 39,752, forward strand.
ACGGTGCGATATAACATTTTAAATAGGTAAAGTACGTATCCAAGACCATATAAAGAAAACACCGAGTTTTTACAGTACGGCCAAGAAACCCCGATTATTTTTTTGTAGTCAGTAAAACGTGTATTAGCTATTTTAATACATTTGTACCACACGGCTACCAAGCCCCTCGTGAACATTTGGGCCGTCTGTACAACAGTAGGGAGCTGTATGTCGAATTGAAATATTCGGGTGTATCATATGGGACAAAGGGTGTAACGATACACCCTTCTACACCCTTTTTCTTGAGATTGTATGAGGTTGCTAGTGTCTACTGCGTCTGAAGAGGCAACAAGCGAAGCGCTTCCCCTTGGCCCAGAGGAGGGTGGTAAAGGCGGTGTGTTACCTCCTTGTGGTACCCTTTTTCTAAGAGTGTATGGTCATCTTGCTTGGATCCCACGTGGAGAACCCTGGTTCAATTCTTGGGAACGGGCGTACGTTTTTTGTTTTTTGTTCTGTAAATGTTCTAGTTCTAAAAAATTCAATAACCTTGTTACTTGTTTGAGGTCTGAATGTTCTACGTGCCGAACCATCCACGGCGATTGTTCCAGTAGTCCACGCGTGTACATAACGGCTCCGCGTGGCGATCCGGAGTCAGTCCAATCTCGCGCTCAAACCAACTGGTACGCCGACTTTGGCGCCTGAAGCGGGTTTCACATGCAGCGATTTAGGGGCCGAAATCGCTGCCGCTAAGGGCACGGCGGCACGGATCGCACGATTTCATTTCACATGAGTGTTTTCTTCCGTTGCGATGGCCAATGTTGCTTCCAGCAGGCAGATGCGCACCGCCGGTTACAGCGGCCTCTAATAACCATTTTAAATTCCTTATTAGTTTTCAGTTTTTTTAATTTCGCCTTAATAAAACAAACAAAGCGTTTCCCAAATTCTGAATAAACCATGAAAAGTGGTTGTCGCGTGCTTGTCCTCCGTGTTTTATTCTTTCAATTTTATGTATTCATGTTCAACCCGCTGAGCCTTCACGAGTCCCTTGGTCATATTTGTTGTTTTTTTCGTTTTTTTCTTCAAACTTTGTTGTCGCGAAAGATGAAGCCTCAGATAATCCTCGGCAGCGTCACGGGCAGCGCCTTCACTGGAAGGTGCCGGATGTAAACCCAACTGATATGGCCGACCCAGAAACTCCTGGACCCGAACCTCCCGTAGAAGAGCAGTTGTTTCATACCTGTCTTGTCGATCCATTTACGCCTTCAGTTACCTCTTCCCAGAGTTTCTCTTTGGTCCCATTGTTCCTAAAAATATTTGAGCTGCGCTCCCCAAAGAACCTGACCTTCTACACTGCACTTATAAGCGTTTCATTAAACAGGGCGCGATACATTTTGTGTTAATTGAATTGTGACGATCTGTTTTGGAAAGGGCACGCCAATATCGCTCAATTCTTCTTGTTCCTCTTCTTTTTGTTTTCGCACGCGCTCGCACAGGCCGCTTCCGATTAGCGTCTCTTGTGCTCGCTAGAGTTGGTACTCTGGCGAGAAAGTAAAAAAATAGCCGCGTAATTCATTGAGAAAAAAACTCCGAGTCGGGGAGAGCGATTCTCCTCCTGCACAATCTCCTGAACAATTCCGACGCGACTGTTGAAGCAAAGAGGCTTTACCCGCCGGAAAAAAGAAGATCGGAAACCAGTCGCTTGCGTACTTTCTCTGCTTGTCGTCTGCTTCAAAACGTGAAAACGCGGTCGTCCCATGCGCCAGCTTTCCCGCAATGTTTCTCCTTCTGTCACGTGATTTCCCGCCACCTGTAAGTGGCCAGCGCGGAAGCTGCGGCTCTGCAGCAGCGAGGATTGTCCAACGTGGTGGAACCATGCCGCTCAGCCGCTGCGGCTGGCCAGAGCGCAGAGACGGCGAAATCTCGTCTGTTTAGGGCCAAAATAGCTTTTTGTGAAACCCACTTGAGACGCACTGTTGTTATCTTCTGTTTCGTTTTTGGTTTTACACAAGTCGACAAAGTTTTATGCTCGAGTTTTTTGTGTTTCAGGTGTTGAGCTAGCTAGGTTTCGCCTCGAGGCGCCATAACGTTTTGCAAGCCTTTTTGAAAACATTATAAATATGGGGATTCCAACGTAAATATTAATCCGAAGTATTTATATTTATTGATATTGTAATCGCGGTATCATTATGCTATATTTATAAGAGGAAAAAACATTTTGTTTTTTAGTTATTGACAGATGTTTTTCTGGGACAGCACTATTTGCCATGGGTTATATCAGCTTATTTTGTTTTTGTCATTCGCAATTGAGCACGACCTTGTCATCTGATGATTCCGTTATTGTAAATAAAACAGCAAATAGCCTAATTCGTACTGAAATGACGGTTCGTAAATCATTAAAAAAATCAAAAATAGATGGGGGCCCAAAGGTCTACCCTGAGGGTACAACTGAAGCCTCTTTGAAACGCTAGATTGACAGAACTCAACTTTTTACGTACTGTTCGCGTATAAAAAAGTAAGACAAAAACCATCGCGGGAAGACTGGTAAGAGTCGAGTTAATGTTCATTATCAGTTTTAAAAGTGTCACTTTGTCAAACGCTTTCTATAAACACTGTATCAGTTTGAGCGCGGAAAATTATGGTATGTTTGAGATCGTGAACTTTTTCGATCAGCTGGGTTGTTGTGGGAAGCCCTCTCCGGAAGCAGTCTTTAGGTCGAAACAACATGCTCTGCATATTCAAGATAAGATATTAGGTGTTTAGATACTATAAGGTCACGTAACTTAGAGCATGCGCAAGTGGGTGAAATGGGGCAATAATTAGTGCCGTCTGAAGCATCCCAACTTTTGTGGACCTGTATTCTCTTGCAAATTTCCATGTGGATGTATAGTAACCATTTTTAGAAAAAGGATTGGAAACTCAAGTTAAAAAATGTTTATACCCACTTGGGATATCATATTACAGTATCATTAAAAACTTCATTTCGCCCCGGGCGTTTTATTATATCGATGTTAGGTAACAAGTTAAAAACGCCTTCCTCATGTCTTTTTACGTTCTTGATAAGTGGACTATTCGAAAAAGTACTAAAAATTCAGCAACGCTGAATCATCACAAGTAAAAGTATAACATAAAACATAATTCATATTTTCAGCGCGAGCTTGATTGATATTAGCGATTACTTTCACAGCGTGATTTTGTTCATGGATTAATGTATCGCCAATACTTACCAGGCACCTCACGGACAGATGTTTTAAGCATTATATTATAAAATTTATCCTTAGATTTTTTCACCAACTGCTTCAGTTCTTGACTCATGTCAGAAATACAGTCTTTATTTCTTGTTTGTGAACCGGATTTCCGCTTCCGCTCGAGTTTTCGATTGGCATGACTATCTTTCCGAGTAATCCAAGGATTTTTGGTTTAAAGTTTTTAGCATGTATTATAATTTTTCGCACAACAAACCGCATAGTCGCGTTTCAAAATAACTCCGAAAGTGTGTTAGCGCTAATGTTAGATTGATAAAAAAAATTATCATCCGACTGTTCCAAAGAATCTACTATGGTTACGTCGTCCCCGGTCATCCACAAACTGGCGGATCCCACCAGCTTGTGCAGTTTGGCGTTCAGTCTGAGCTGCCGCCTGTCTGATTTCGCGCTAATTATTTCAGTGCTGTTAGGAATGGCGCCCGTCCACGTAGGGCCGCTTGCGGCATTTCGCACTTGACGCCAGCGTTGGCACCAGGTGACGATAGTATATTGCAAAAGTGCTGTTTAGCACCGGTGCGATATGCTGAGACACAGCATATTCATCTGCAAGCTGCTTGCGCATAGACACATGGTTACAATGGATGCCCTTCAAACCTCGCGGTTCTAAATTTGGTTTTATGAGTGGTCGTATCTGTCTTCAGGCTTTGCGGCTTGACTTTGCTTTCCGATTTGTCGCGTCGAACGATGCAAGGTAAGAAAGCAGCTTCGGAATCGGTCGAATGCCATTCTTTAAAAACCCCGGCAACGTGATTGTTGACAGTTTTGCTGGGATAAATGCAGGTCTAGTTTTGTTGGCGGTTTCAAAAAGAGCTCGCTGCCATGTACCTGTACTAAGACAATCAGACATGTACGTAACGCGTTACAAGTAACGAGTTACTTGTATCTAGTTACTATTTTCGGTAACGAGTAACGTATTTAGTTACTTTTTCAGAAAAGGAACGAGTAACGGTATTTAGTTACTTTTAAGGCCAAGTAACGAGTAACGGTATCTCGTTACTTTTGAGGAGTAACGTGTACAACACCGCTTTAACGGCCTTGTTTTTATTCTAGCCTTAGTATGTGTCTATTGCGACAAAGGCAGATGGAAAACCCGAAAAACAAATAAACAGTATGACAATACAGCAACATGTATCGCTGAACACGTCAGTCGAACAGTTCGACTGACGTGTCCAGCGATAAACGTTGCTGTACTGAACTCTACAGCTGAGAATGTCCTTCACCCAGCGAGCACAATCAGGTTCGTTGGTTGAACTTTCTAGAACCGGGTACGGACCGAATGTAAACCCGGAGGTTGCAAACACGGGAAGGCACATAACCCATTACCCGCTGTCCTCAATGAAGGCGCAGTTCCTGAAGATTCACCAGCTCTTGCTGAAGCACAACACTGCCGTTCCTTCGAGCGCGTCAGTAGAACGACGCTTCAGCGTCACCGGAAATGTATTTTCAAGGAAGCGGGAAACATAACTGATGAAAACTTCGACAGGCAGCTGCTGCTTAAGGGCAACGACTACTAAAAAGAAAACAATAAACCATGAAACAAAAACAGTTGTGTATTTGGTCTTCAAAGTAACGTGAAAAGTAACTCGTTACTTTCGAGGTAACTCACGCGTTCCTTTTGAGAATCGGTAACGAGTAACGTATTTAGTTACTTTTTGAGCGAGTAACGAGTAACGGTATTTAGTTACTTTTTTGGGGTAACGTGTACATGTCTGAAGACAATCATGGCGCCGGACTCTTACTTACTCCACAAAGGCTTTCCGATTCTACTCCCGGAACGCTGCGGCCAAGCGACAGCGTCAATCAGTTCCTGCATTTCCTTTTTTGCCGCATTCGGAGTTCACCGATCTTTTCGCACTCGTTGGAAATATTGCAATTAATGTGAGTGCTTGAGGAATTCGTCAGTCTGGTTTAAAGAGTGTCAGAAAAGATTCGTCCCAAGACACGTTCCTGCCAACACGGGCAACTAGTGCGCTCGATATCTTTAGTCGTTATTTCTTTTTTTTGTCTACTTGTATAATATAGATTGTTTTTATTCTACTCGAATTATTATTCACACATATGTTTTTAAACTCTTCAGGACATCTTAGTGACAGTCTGGCACTGAAGTCCAGGTTTACCATGGGCAGCCCGACCCTCAATCGTCATGAATAGCAGTTTAACATGCTTGGTGGCTCAAACATATTGCCTATTCTCTCGGGAATATAGATATAAATATCTTCATATAATTTGAACTACTCTTCTTACTTTCCTATTACTTTCTATAAAAATATAAGTAGTTGCGATTACAAGTGAAAAAAAAAAAGATCCGCTAAAACTCCAAGAACAAGGATGAGTAACGAGGGTATTGTTTTAAGTAGTACAATACTTCAACTTAAGGCGATACCCGAATACAACATAAAAAAAAATCTAGTCGTAAAATATACCGAAACAAAATATATGTTTTTTGTGGCATTGTGCAAAAATGCCAGCGAGATAGGAACAGTTGGCAGCTCGGTAACTTTGAAGGTAACAGAAATATTCAATAGGTTTTGATAAATAAACCCAAACGTACACAAAAAGAAACTTTCATTATAAATTTAAAAAAAATGAAGACAGATTATTTTATTTAATTGTCCCTTAAAAAGTTTTAACCTTTCAACAAGTCTGGAGTGACATACATATTTATATTTTAAGTCAAATAAACTATTAATATGCCCATGGGACTAATGTTTTAATAGAAAAATATAACAAAATTCTTAATGTTGTCGCTATTCGATTTGTTTAGAAAACGGTGCAGCTTTTTAGTGAGAGCAACCTTCAAATTAGCCATGTTTGCGCATATTTCGCTCAAAATATATTGTCAGAAATGACCGAAATGATATGCAGCGCATAACTGAAGAGGTTTACAGCCATTGTTCTGCTGTCCATTCGTTGCGTCCTGCAACGCGTTCGTAGTGACGAGGCCAATATTCCTCGTCTTCATGGAAGTCGCCATTGAATGGAGCTGGTGTACGTCGAGCGACAGGCAGAAAAATTACGGAAGGCGTTACCAGAGTTTGCGAATACTGGCTGTTTATTGTCGGCTGGACTTTTTTCGGTGGTTCTGGAGTTGACCAAACCGTGGGGGCAGTCCCTGGATGTGAAGGCTCCCCGATTCTCGCGTTCTTCGAAAAGGGGTCTTTTGGCCGAAATTGGTATATACTTGACTGAAGAGTCCTTGGAGGTGGGTTGATCATAGGCTGGCCTTACCCCGCATCGCTACTAAAATGTCAGCGTAACAAAAGATTCGGCAACAAATAACCGCAGAAACTGAACGTTTAATTGGGCGAACTTGTGCCCAGAAACAAATAGGATGAATGTTAGCGTTGCAGGCGTCGATGTCGGCGAAACAGCAGGATCGGAGCTGGGGAGAAGCTGACTCCTTCTCGCCACGAGAGGAGAACCTGCTAGCAGCCGCTTGGATTCCTAGAACATGCGGCGTATTGCCTTCGGCGCGTAGAATATTCGTAACTCCACCAGATTACGGCACCCTTCTCGAACTTACGAGAACAACAGTTGAAAAATATATAAAATAACGTTCCGCTCCCTGGAATCTGACTTTGACCTCTCGCGCGACAGCCAAGCACGTTGTAACCATTTTCCACCATTTCCACGCTCACTCGAGGGACGCGCGTGGGAATGTAAGCACCCTCCGCGATGCTTTACATATTTCAATCGGCAACTCTCAGGAATCTATATAAGTGTCAGCTATTTGAGAGCTTTCTGAGATTTGCAGGATTCCCGTACTAGGTGTCACCAAACATGACACAATACACCCAAGGGAGAAACTGAATTTCTTCATATGTGACGTGCACACCAATTCATGTGACGTAGTTTTTCCCGCTAAATTTGGCGAGGAAACTGAATTAGGCATTGAGGTCACTTGGCGTCAGTTTCCTCATCTCCAAGTTTGGACAGGGAAACTGGGGAGGAGGAGGGGGTATGGAGGAAGAGGAGGGGAGGGGTACGCAGAGGGATAGAGGGGAAGGAACGGAGGAGGAGCAAGAAATGAGGAGCAGAAAGAGCGGGAGAGGGGAGGGTGAGGAGAGATGAGGAGCAGGAGAGTAAAGAGGAGAGGGGGATGGGAGAAGGGAGAGTGAGCATGGGAGGAGGAGAGGTGCGGAGGGAGAAGGGACGGGCACAGTTCACTTTGTACCCCTCCCTTCCTGCTCCTCTATAGATCTGCGCTCTAATCTCCACATTACGAGCATTTATAAACGTCTTTCATTTTTTTATTTCTAGATGTCTTTAGGAAAAG
>JAZHYW010014252.1:0-64367 GCA_037355805.1 Ixodes ricinus
TAGAACTTACATTTTAAGGTAACCTGTTTTTAGGGAACCTAGTCTGTGGTCCTCATGTCCATCGCTGACAGCAACTACAGATTCGTGATGATTAACATGGGTGCTTATGGGCGCCAAAGCGAAGGCGGCTATGAAGCAGAGCGCCATGGGAGCCAGCTTGGAAAGTGGCCAGCTGAACCTGCTGAGCCCACACCCACTGCCTGGTACTCGCACACTGGGTATGCCCGTCTTCCTGGGGGACGAAGCATTTCAGTTAAGGCCAGATTTTCTGAGGCCCTACCCTGGAAAGTCTAATTCTGATGACAAGATCATCTTCAATTACCGACTTAGTTGGGTAAGATCTGTGCATCTAGGTATTGTCACACAGTGCCTCACCATCTTTTGCAGTGTGCTAAGATGAAAGACTGTAAGGGCTCAAGTCATTTTCACCCTTTTCATTTTTTCAGCAAGTATAAAGTCACAATTTGCTATATGTTCTTTTTATCAGACATAGTATAAATAATGAAGCAAGGACCCGCTCCAAGTTTAGAGGTCCTAAAATATTGGGAGATCGGTACTTGTAAGGTTTGGGCACAAACATGCCAAAGGGGTTAACTTTAGAGTGGTCTTCACGGCTTTGCACTGGAGTACTTAGAGAAGCAGCTGACAAGGAGGAGTATTTTGGTTAGCTAGATGGGCCCGTCTAAGGTCGGTGCTTGATATGTCCTTTTCTTATCTTTCAGACGTTTTGTAATTAAGTAGGGGGTCTGTGTCTTGTGACATGGGCACATGTTCATTGAAAGACATTTTTTGGTTGTGGCAGTTGGTTTCCCACAATCTGAAATTTATTTATTTATTTATTTGATACGTGCCCACAAACAGCATGACGCCTTCAGCGTGGTGCACAAAAGGAAACGAAGCAAAGAAAGTATGTGAAAATAGGTAAAAAAGCGAGAGGAAGAGGAAAGAAAAAGAGATATTGTACAAATACAATTATGGTACTGCAGTGTCTTATAGGCCCACTAAAGACATTTCTCATGAGGCCTGCATTTCCTTTTCGCTTGTTAGAGAACATCAAGTCTGTTTATGAGGTTACATACAGCACCAAAGTGAAGGTTTCCAGCTGTCATATCTTTAAAAGCATAAAGGCATTGAAACAATGGTTTATTCGCGTTACTTTGCATGTTAACTACGAGCACTGTGTTGAAAACGTTTTCGGGATCCTGTGCTACCGTTGGAGGCTTTTCCTGAGACCACTGAAAGAAGAGCCCGAGCGGGCACAGGTCATTGTGGCAGCTGTATATGCCCTTCACAACTTCTTTACCCAGGATACCAGTCAGGCAGAACAGTTCTTCTGCCCTCCTGGCTATGCAGACAGCATAAATGCAGATAGTGAGATCACTGCCCGAGGCTGGAGGAAGAACAAAGACTCACCAGCTTTGTTAAAGCTAAAGAGCACACTTGCCAAGACCTTTTCCCAGGCCCAGCGCTCCGCAAGGAGTACCGGGAGTTCAACGAAGGGCACCAGGCTCGCTGAAGCATTTGGCACATTTCCTCCTTTATACATTTAAATTAAGTTTCACAACATTGTTATGGATTTGATTTCTCAGGCAATATTCATGGGTCTTGGCACGCTCCTCAGCTGCACAATTCCTTCTTCATTTGAGATGTTTCTTGTTTTGTTTTTTCATAGGAGTATTCATCCTGCACATACCAGTCTGCCACAATGTGGCGTGAGCTGAGCATGGAAGGTATTGCGCAGGACAAGTATGTCTCAGTTGTGAAGTTGAGGGGCCACACATGCACAGTGGAGGAAAGGGGTCTTTTGATTTGGAATGAGTTTCCTGTGATGGGTTGTAACGTGGATGGGCTCGTGGCTCTCACCTGTGCATGCTGCGAGGGTAAAAAGCGAATCTTGGAAATCAAGTGCCTTAATGCGGTGAAGAATGCCTTCTCAGAGGACAAGCCGACGCCCCTGTTTTATGTTCTACACCCAGATTCAGGTCCAGATGGGGATAACCAACATTCCAGTGTGTGACTTTTTTGTGTACAAGAGTCCAGACGACTGGAAAGCACTCTGGATGATCTATAGCCCCACACTTTGCACATGTCGTTTTTCCATGACAGGTGACAGAGCTGTGACCAAATCCTTGGCATTCGAAGGATCGTCTCGGGCTCGCCTGGCATTTCCAGCGAGCTTCGAGCCTTCTGGGAGCTGGAGAGCTCTCGGCATCTCAAGTAAGGACTGCCCGGGGGAAGACGAGGGAGCACAAGTAAGACAAGACTTCACTCGTTCATTGAACTTCGTCGACGGGCGCTATGAGGCAAGTCTGCCTTGGAAGCCGTTAGATCGACCACTAGAAAGCAATGAGTCAGTTGCACGACAATGACTGAACAAGCTGGTTCAGCATCGCAGACGAAACAAGAGGCTGACTCAGTATGACACAGTGATTCGCAACTACCTGGAAGAAAGTTTTGCTGAAAGAGTACCAGAAACCGAGGTCAACGACACTTCTGATCGGGTTTACTACATGCCACATCGTGCAGTGTTCCGACCTGACAGTTCAACGACGAAGGTGCGCATCGTCTTCAATGTTCTCATGCGAAAGCGCCGTGATTGTTTGTCACTGAACGACGCATTGTCAACGGGCCCAAACCTTAATCCAGACCTACGTCAGGTGATCCTGAACTTCCGTCGACGATGCCATTGCAATCACCGCCAACATAAGAGAAGGCTTTCTTGCAAGTCGTAATCAAAGAGGAAGACCGCAATGCCCTCCACTTCTTGTGGTATGCAAGTCCACCTGAGCGGGACTCGAGGATGCGCAGATCGAGGTTTGGCGCATGACACGTGTTCCATTCGGCGCCATGAGTAGCCCGTTCATGCTGGCAGCAACGATTAGGCACCACTGAAGAAGGTACTTGGGTGCAGCTATGTCACGTTTGAGAAGTTATGCACTATACTGGTGGATATTGAGCCGTTGACCCCAGCACATTTTCTTATTGGCAGACGTCTGATCTCTCTGCAAAGTCACGGAGAACAACCGACAGCGTCCACTAGAAATGAGCTAACACGTCGGTGGAAATACCGCCAGCGACTGTCGGGCTCCTTGTGGAAGCGCTGGCGCACAGAGTATTTGTGCGCGTTGAGATCGTACCACCACGCTGCTCCCTCAGACTCGAGTGACCTTCGCATCGGTGACTTTGTGTTGCTTCATGATGACTTCCGTCCCCGACAAACGTGGAAGGTTGGCCGCATTACAGAAATATTTCCTGGGCGCGATGGACATATCCGCTCCTGTGCGATCCGATCGCCTGGTGGAACCGCGGTTCGACGACCAGTCCAGCTTCTCCATCCGCTGGAGGCCAGGAGTAAATGGATGTTGAATATTGCACGACGGATCGCATCTCTATCCCCGTGAGAGCAGCAGGCATCGGCGCAAGGTCGACTTCCGAATCCCTCGCAAGATGAAGCCACCGGACGGAGCCATGGAGGGACATCCGGGGCCCCGGGCCCATCGACGACTCCGTCCGGTGGCTCCATCTTGCGAGGGATTCGGGAAGCCGACCTCGCACCGATTCCTGCTCCTCTCAAGGGGATACAGATACGATCCGTCGTGCAATATTCGACACCATGTGAGCAAAGTATATTTTTTTATATTGGCCTTCCCAGGCATCTGAATGAGCCTTGAAAAATCTGGTCACTTTTGCAGATAGTATGAGGTACAACAGCTCTTTATGCTTTTTTGCATACCAGCCAGTGGTTACACACTTTGCTTCTGTCCAGAGTAAAAGGAATGCTACGTTTAAGTTCTGTTCTTTGTCAAGTGGACAGATCGAGAGATAATAGAGCTTCTGGAGACAGCAGACACGAAAAGAAAAGCCAGATTGAGAGTTGCAGCTAATAGTCAGGAAAGTACCAGAACATAAAAATGCAAAAAAATAATTTTCATATACTTTTGCAAAATATTGCTGGGAATAAATTGTTGACATTCACAACCTACAAAATGTGCACTAGTTTTTTTCTTCATGCACAACAAGCCCCAGACAAAAACGGGAGAAATATCAGCAGCGTTCATCACCTCAACTTGCAGCAAGAACTAGCGGCTGTTTTCTCATCATGCGCTAAGGTTAGCAATGCACAGGGGCACATGCTGAGCACACCACAGGCTTCACCATTTTTAAACATATTTTGTTTTAAAGTTGTTTCTTGAGTACTCTTATTAGTGAGGTATTTAGCTGGTCCTTAGAATTCGTCGAAGAAATATGGCGACGTTTCTAGCTTTATAAGCCTGGTTTAAAACAATATGTGTTTGTTCTTACCCCAAAGAGCAACGAATGTGCTTCATCAGTTTGCAGCAATATGTTGGAGCACATGCTGGTACCCTAAGAGATGCCATAGTTCAAGTGCGCACTTAACTGCGTAATCTCAGACAAGAGGCCCCTGCTGTCCATGTCTGTTACTCGGTCAGATGAGCAAGTGCAGCGTCTTAACTGGAATAACGAGCCTAGTACTAATGAGGAACATCATAGAAGAATTCAAAGATATGCGAAAGCAAGTGTCCACGAGGTTACGGCCTAGATGATGCAGAGGCAGTACCAATGGTCATGGTGAAGCTGTATCACAATATCAATTTCAGCTTTCTTTCTGTGCTCTTCTGCATTCATAGGACAACAGTATCAAGCCTTTTGAAGCGCTGCATATGCATTTTGCTGAGCGTTTTGAGAGAGGCAGTTTTCTTTTCTTCAAAAGAGTCCATTCTTTACAACCTGACTGAATTTTCCATCGTTCAAAAACACACAAGTGGTATTCGATTACACCCAGATCGCACTAGAGAGGCTAGGTGACTTACCACCGTGCATTTTGATGTACAGTCATTATAAGAAGGGCTACACCGCGAAGGTGCTAGTTGGTTGTGCACCGAGTGGCATGATAACGTTTATCTGCACGGCTTTTGGCAGGCGGATGTCGGATTCCTGTCTGACGAAAGAGTCGGTCATCCTTGATCAGTGTACACCATATGTTGCTCAAGCGATGGTCGACAAAGGTTTTCCGATTGAAAATCTGTGCGATGATGCTCGCAATAAAATGAATCACCCTCCAATTTTTATACAGACAGCAACAAAGGAAACGGACTGATGCTCTCAAGAATGAGCAGATTGCAAGGGCACGCGTGCATAGGGAGCATGCCACTCAAAGGCTCAAGGCCTTTAAGATCTTGCAGCAAAGGTTCCCCCATGCAGCTACTTCCTGTACTCCACAGCACTGTCAAGCTACTTGCCGGTTTGACAGACCTGTCAAAACCAATTCTCTCCTCCGACAAGTTTTTGTAATCGTCTGCAAAGAACTCTACTGTAAATAAAGTTAATGAAAAGCTTGAACAAATACTTTTGTATTAAGTACCAGTCTAACAATAAAATCAGAGAAGTAACAGTTTGAAGGAATCTTCATTTGGCACTAGTATAAAAAATCGAAACTGCACAAGCAATTGGGGGACATTATGCTTTAGGAGGGTGAAAAGTAACTCATCCAAACATAAAACTAATGTATTTCAACAAAACAAATTGCAGAGCCAAATATTTACAGAATGCTGTGAACATATATTCTGTGTAGAGTTGTGCAACGGACTGAACACATTCATCAAAGTAGTTTTTGTTGAAAAAAATGGGCAAGAGCTTCTCTACTTTGTCTGACTCATAAACAGAAAAGTCGCAGTCATTCATGCCAAGGATGCTCATTTGCACTTGCACCCAAGTGTAATATAGGGTCTTTGTAGTTCCCCCTGAGAGGCTGTTCTGGAGCTTCTTTTTCCCTTGGCACGGCCACCCAAATCCAGATGTGGCTGGGTCTTAGCCACTTTGGCTCAGGGTCAGTGGTGGCAGCACTCAACCAGCATCTGTGAGCGCAGGTGCCCCTGCGGGGAACTTCCACATGGTAAATAATTTTATGGGGATTCAACCGAATCATTGGGCGTTCTGGTTCGCAACTTCAAATCACAATAGGAGGTGCCGCTTTCCAAAATGGCCGAGTTAGTGAGGGTCGATCAGACGGCGAGAGCCCTGCTCCTTACGAGCATTCTGGATTATGCCATTGCTACTAAGTATTTGCGGTGCTTCGAGAAAGCAGACGTTCAATTACAGGCCGGGCATCTGTTTCCTTGCAGCAAAACATTGTCGTTTTAAGACAATATTGAAATAATGGTGTTGTTCCTCGCTAACGCGCAGTGTCCAGAGGCGATCCCAGATCACCGTGAAACTTGTCGCGGAAGATGGCCTCAAGTTTCGTGCCGATAGGGCCGTCTGCTCATGCATGGAGGGACCTACAGAATGCTAGTAAACAAGCTGTCGCCATGCTTCTTCACTGCAACAGGTAGGTAACTACACAATGCGGTCTGGCTAGAGCTTGTTCAACGTAGTCTTACCGCATCTCTGTTGCTCACTTATATGTCAGGAATGCAGGGGTGTAGCAAACGTGCAAACTGCACGTTCGCTTCTCATGAATGCAGGGGTTTCGTATACGGCCCTGCATATCAGCATGCAGATGGCACGCATTGAGAAACGATAACAGTTTTCCCGGTGGCGGTTAGGACGCCGCGTGTAGGGCAGTCCCTAATCACCGCTCTGTTGCCGGAGCCGGATTTATAAAGTGCACAGTGCGTTGACGCGATCGTAGCACGGTCCCAATTTTAAACCAACAAACGGTTTCTAGCACGTCTGCATAGATTATAACCATGGAGGTCCGAAACCATAAAGCAGGCATGGCTGTAAGCCGTGCAAAGCTCTATGGTTTCAGTTTCATTTCACAAGGGAATCCAGCATCTGGAGAATCTCAGCTGCACTGACAAAGAGCACACGTGGAAGAAGACCAATAGAAGGGACCTACGGGGAAATCCCGTGCTGTATAAGATGTTCTGCCTCGTCAAGAAGTTACGACCTACCCTGGATCCTTCACCTGAAGCGTAGGCAGATGTCCTGAAGCAACTGACAGTTACCTGCTTTTATTCTGCATTTGTCCAATGCACAGGTAGGGACAAACTCATCTTATAAGTGCCTTTTGGTTTTGTACACCGTCCTAACACAGGTAAATCTGCTCCTTCTAGGCTTTACTGTTCCTAAGTAACAAAAACAAACAATATTGAATAAAAAAGTTTTCCGGCGAATTATGGCTATTGAGAGGTCGGTAGGTATGTTGCACCTACAGCATATTCCTCTGGCGTCTACTAATCGTGGTATCTGGTGACAGTGAGAGCCCTAAAAGATGGCGATTGGGAGCGATGTCAGAGCTTTGTGCTGAATGGGCACACCTAGCAAATGCAAAGCTGTATTTGTTGTTTGTGAGCCTCGAACAAACAATATTTCGGTCAGAACTTTTTTTCACATAGACGAATGATGACAGCGGCCTCGGGCCACAAAGGTGCTTGTTCCAAGTGCTTATTTATTCCTTCTTGATGTCAGATTTCCTTTAAATACCAAGGAAGCACACACTCAAAGTATGAAAATTGCAAAAATTGGGGGATGGGTGTTTGTTAGGTCATCAATTTTATCTACTGTAAAATACGAAGCACCCAAAATTTCTAGATAATTGAGAAAAATATTGGGGGTGCAAGCTTTGTGTGGTAATTCCACGGTATATATGTACGTGTGCATAATTTTTCCGATGCTGCGAAATTTGGAGATGGGCACAGTCAACTTCCTTCGAGGGAGTGGGAGTGGGCGTCCTGGTCCGGATGGTGATGACCGATGATGGTGCTCGCCCGATGATGACAGCAGCCCCCGGGAAGTTGATAATAAAAAAAGCTAAAGTTGTTCGATCCCGCTGAACACATTGCGACGATGGTTGGCTTTACAGTGGCCAGTGTGGCCACGTTTATTATGAAACAAAACAACTCAACAGTCATGAGTTAAAGCCTCAAAATGAAACAAAACAACTCAACAGTCATGAGTTAAAAATTCCAAAATGAAAAAACCCCATACTTTTGTCCCCAGTCTCCCAAAATCGAATCGAAGCCAATCCCCAGCTCCCTCTCGAGCGTTCCTTTTATAGACTCGTAGGAGCCCCCTTCCCCCTCAGGGATTGACCAATCCCTTCAAATTTCACCACTCCCACGTGGTAGACTGTTGCCCAATGGTAGGCGAGCTGTCAGCCCGCCGCTCCAACTGCCAAATCCAAATTCCTTGTAGAATCGTCCTCTGCATTATTTCCGGCCTGGCTGGCGCCAGCGATTAAATTATTACTCGGTAAAACGACAATTTTACACTAAGCGGCGAAATCCTCTACACACAGGAACACTCGGTTAAAAGCCACACGCAGCTCGAAGCGCGGGCTTTCTCCGCGTACCGAAACCCGAGACGACCGCGGGGAGGCTCTCCCACCTCGGCCGCGATGACCCCGCGAATGCTCCCTCCAAAATGCCGGAACCCGACTTCAGAAAGTTCAAAAGAAAAACAATGCCGACGCAACTCCGGAAAGATAAACTTTTCTAACAAAAATCACCTTAAATAGTGAAGCAGGATTTCTCCATACTTAACAGGCACTTACTATGAAATGGAAAAATGCTCATTATTTTATGATGCTATGGCAGGAAAACGAATCAGCATGTTCAAACGAAGCTCGTATCATTGACTGCATCATCCGTGAAAGCAGACGTTCCCACTTTATCTAGCCAGCGCCTGTAAAATGAAAGCAGAGCTAGGAACTGCAGTGGAGAGGACGAGTCAGGATAAAAAAAAAGAGGATGGTAGGGGAACAAGAAAGAGATTCTGGTTTTCGCTGCAGGAAGAAAATAGGAGGGTGATGCTGGAATGCATTGGTCCATTTAATGCCAAGCTCCACATCAGATCCAAAGCAACTGTGCTAGAACTGGCAACCCTCCTTGTACCTCTGAAGCGAAAGCCTTCTTTATTTAAGTGAGGAGCTCCGTGTTTTGATTCCAAAACTCGCAGCCTTTTACCTACGAGGTATCTGAAAGCACACTTTTTATCGAAATTCCTAGGCCGATGACCTTAAAGCAGCTGGCATTGATTTCGAAGAGGCAAAGCATTGGACTTCCTCAAATTCATTATGCAGAGGAATTTATAGACTCTTCCCAGACTTTCACAAGGCCTAGAGCTATTCCTTCGATATCTGTATCTGGCATTGAGCCGATAAGAGGTTTTTCCAAATTGAATCTTATCAAAAATTACCCGAGATCTACAATGGGTCAGTCTCCCCTTTCAGATCTTGCATTTCTATCTATTAAAAATGAGGTGGCGAAGACTGATCAATTTTGATCACGCAATCATCAACTTTGCAGCCCTGCCACGTAAAGATAAATCTTTTAATATTCATGAACAGTGAAATGGCATTGTATACTAATTATCAGAGAGCAATAGCTGAGCTTACTGAAAACTGGCTACTATTCAGCATTTTGTTTCCTTCATTCTAAAGTAAAGAAACATTTATTACTTTGAATTCTATTTGTTGAAGGTGTACTGTATCCACTGCTCCACTGATCCCCCAGCCAGGCCCGTAACGCAAAACATGGTGCAGTACAATGGGTACTTGGGAGCAGTTGGTGCTTGCACCCAGGCAAGTCTGTTGAAGGTAAGAGAATTCCTTGACACGAAGTAGGAGAACCTCCTATAATATTGACAGGCCCACACTAATAAAGCCACACTGCTAATTAAACATTAGACTTTTGCTACCACAATAGCCTCTGTTGGCTGTCTATGCTGCGCTTCTTCATTTGGGCTGTATGCTCTAACATAGGTGCTGACCTTCAATGTCTAGTCTAGATGAAGGAAGAAAATAGGAAATCCTATTTATTTGCTATGCTTTCCTTTAGAAATTGATAAGCACATGTATCGTATTTTCCGGTGTATAAGTCACACTTTTTTCAAACATTTTTCTTGGTGCGACTTTATACAATAATGCGACTTATATAAGATTTTCTTTTTCGAATTGCGACACTATTTTTTTTTTTTTATACTCCGCGCGCTATTTTTTGTAGAGCACCATAACTACATAGCCATAGGTGGTGTTACCACCTCCAGGAGGCACTGCTGTCGCCGCACTATTTTGACTCGGAATGCTTCCCGAAGCGGCTGCAGGATATTTTCTCGAGTCTTTCTCAGTTTCCGTTTGATGAGCAGGTTCTTTGTGCCATGCTCCAGCCGTGTTGCTACATGTAAACGAAGGATTGTGGCTAGCCGATCTTTTAGAGGTACAAAAAAAAGTATGTCAAGGTTTATTTTTCTGCCCGCGTCGTCTCCGGGACTTGGCCTAGGCTAGGCCTAATGCTCCAAAGGTTGGTTCGCGAGTGTCTAGCTCCTTAAACTTTCATTCGCTCGGCATGCGTTCGCTCGAATAAAGTCGACTACCCTCTCATTTTGCGCACTTTACGTCCTTTTGCTGCGAAACACTCGATTGCCCCCGCCAGACAGCACCATGTTATGGGCATTTCTCGCGAGTCGAAATGCGCGGCAGGCGGTCACGTTCGATCTAGCGATTGTCGAGACTCCGATTTCGCGATACCAATGCGCGTAAACTAAAGAACTCATCGCGTGAACCGTGCAAAGAGTTGCGACTTATACAAAGGTGCGACTTATATACCAACTTTTCCACGAAAACAGCTCAATATACGGATGTGCGACTTATACAAGGGTGCGACCTATAGTCCGGAAAATACGGTAGTCACTTTGCTCCAATCGAGGAGCCAAAGCATATGTACAATACTTAATTTTAAAGAGGCTTAGCACTGAAATCAATATATTGGAATATTTTTCTGATTATAATGGCAATTATAATTTTTTTTCTCCTAAAATTCTTTTAGCAGGAATTGTCAAGTACCCTGTTGCTGCAACCATTCTGCCTGACCGGACAAAAGAAGGCACGGAGAGCAACATGGGGACGCGTTTGAGACAAGTGCATATGTTCACGGTGTGAAGGGGCCATCGGCATTGATAAACGGCAGGTTTTGACATCGCGTGGAGTTTCAGCCCAGACTACATGCATTGTGTGCTGCTTGGTGTGACACGAGCCGCTTCTGGAGTTGCAGCTTTCGGATGTTGCTGCAGTGACCGAAGTGGATTGCCACTGCCCCCTTAAGGAGATTGATGAGTGGCTCTGCCACAGTGCTTGGTGCACGTCCGCCTAGGTCTGTGCTCCTAAAGAAGTTCTGGAAAGCTGCCAAGTGGCGGTAGTTAAAAGATTGAAATTAAAAGAAGCAATAAGGAAGACCATTTTTCAGCTTTTTTTCTAAGCCCCCTCTGTACCACGTCATGACTTTCTTCAGCAATAATCTTGTACCTGTGTCATTGTCGGGCAGTGCAAGGGGTGATTTTGCAAATGGCACAAATATCATAGCACGCGATCACCAGAGATTCTTACACTTTGGGACATTTGAAGTGTGGAAGGCACAAGCATGTACACAGCCAGATTCAGTGAAAGCATGCACGGGATAGCTCCGCCCTCTCTGTGCCTTCCTCAACCTCAACATTCCCACACAACTCAAAATCAAAAAAAAGCTAATGGCTTCCTAGGAAAGGCAGGCAAAGCTAATGGCTTCCTAGGAAAGGCAGGCAAGCGACCCGTGTTTGTCTTCTATCTTGTGTACGTCTTTTTAGCGCTTTTAACCATGGTTCAATACAGTCAACACCAACTAGCCCAACAACAAGTTCTTTTACAAACAAAATAAAGTATAATGTTGGTTCAATAAGATTTAAATGTACCAAAACCAAAATGGAAAAAGTAGGAGTGCACAAAAATTAAGCAGAGCAAAAACCAAACAAATCGCACCACGGCGCCCAAACCCCATTCCAAGTGCCGTGCTAACACCACTAGACCATCTGCCATTAATTGTAAGGATAAATGTTTCTGCTCTGCAGTTCCAAGAGCACTGGCTCTCGCATCACAGCCAGTGGCACTATATAGTTCACAATCTCTACAAGAGTGCAATGATATGCACCTGTACATATTCCAGACAAGATTTTTGAAGTATCTGCTCTGGAATATTGCCTTCAATGTACTGCAGGTATTCATCAATACACAAGAAAACTTTGGTTAAAACCATTACTTTAGCATGAACATGCATATCCTAGACAAAATGTATTGTCTAAAGTTGAAATAAAAAAAAAAAAAAGACAAGTGAACAGTTTAAGGAGAGGTACAGGTTTAGAGAAAGACGTTTCAACTTAAAATTTAGGTTTTTGTTTTATTATCAATCTTTTAATCTGTATATCATCTAGATTCATATAAAAAGAAATGAAAAAATTTGGCCTAGAAGTTACACAAAAAAGAATCTTAAATGCTTTACCACGACTCACAAAAATGTGAAAGTTGGTCCTTTTTTAGCTTGCGTCACTCTAAACGCACAGGCCGGCTGCAACTGCCAACACTTCGATAAAGAGTAGTAAGCCTCCTTCATTCCATTGACTCCTTCTATAGTTTGTGGAAATGCGGTCATTTCCTTTCCTCGAGAGGCCCTAAAGCGGCCGCGGAGCGAGCCGCTGGATTCATTTGTTCAGCCGCCCGCATCCGTCGGTGGCGAGGGGGACAGCGCCATCTTAGAAGCTGTACCCTCGTCACCCCCTCCGAAAGGGGACGCGATTGTCCCCAAATCCTGGGACCCCTGTGGTCGAGGGTGCGCTAGGGAGGCGACGACGAGAGGGTGTCGGACGCCGCGAGGGAGACTCTCCGGGTGGCGATCGGAGCGGGTGGTTGTGCGTCGGACCCGTCTCCAGTACGTTGGCGCCCGTCGGCTCTCGGGAGTGCATCGGCCGGTGAGTCAATTCTCGTCACCGGTGCTCAGTGTGTCGCGTTTTTATATGCCATGTATAGTTTCTTGCGGTGATTAAACTGTTTGGTCACCCGGCACACTGTGTGGTACGTTTGTCTCTTCTATTAGAGCGGCGCTGTGCAGCAAACGAACGAACCCGCCGCGGCGGTTGAACGTGAGTACGCTGCGGGGTGGGTGTTGGAACACGGGCTCTCAGTGAGCCCCGGGTCTTATTGTTCCGCGAACGGTGTTTAAACCCCCACATTTTGGCGCCCAACGTGGGGCCCTGCGGTTTACTATTTTATCGCAACTTCCGTTGATTGTTTGACTTGCACAGTTGTTTGTCCTTCCGCGCCATGCCGACGCGCTCCGCCGACTTTACGGCGTTGAACACGTTGGCGGACGTGGCTACGAGGGGTCAGGCAATCGTTGATCGCCCCGTACCACAAGGAAGTCCCCTGACCGCAGTTGGTCACGCCGCGGCTTCGCCGACACAGCAAAGAGCGGATCTCGTTCGAACCGACTTGATGGCACAGAGGTTACAGCGCGCGTCTTCCTCTGAGGACGGCCCGCTAATTAGCTTCGCTACGGACGTTGCTCTCTCTGGAGCAGGCTCGGAGTTTACGCCGAGCGTCGCCCCTCATGGAGCTGACCCTTCGCGCCCGGGCGTCCCGACCGCTTCCTCCAGAGAGGAGGTCGATCAGTTGGAACCCCCGTCTCCCGTCGCGCGCTCGGCGGCCGCTGCTCCGGCCGCACAGCAAGCGTTGCTTCAGGATGCCGCTCGCATGATCGAAAGCCTTACTGGCGCAATGCAGTCTATCCTGCAATCCCCTCGAGCGGTGAGACCTCCGGTTAAAATCCCGGTCCCTAAGTACCGTGGATATGGAGACCGGATCAGTGCGACCGACTTCCTCGAGGCTCTGCTCCACTATCAGCAGGCCACGGGGAGAGACGATCAAGAGATCCTTGGACGCATCCTACCCATTGCGCTGACCGACCAGGCGGCCCGCTGGTTCCGCCTCGTCGGACAGCACGCGCTCACGCTGGACGAGTTTCGGGCGGCGTTTCGCCAGGAATTTCTCCCGGCCGACTATGAACGCAGGATGAGGCGTGAGCTGGAGCGGCGTACTCAGCACCCCGATGAGTCTTTGCTCGAGTACGTCCGGGTTATGCAGGAGCTCTTTGCTCTGGCCGAGCCCTCCGCTCCGGACGCTGAGAAGGTGGAGCGGGTGATCAGGCAGGCTCATCCTACCTTCGCAGCGTACCTCCGAGGCAGCCGATTCCGCAGTCTGGATGAGCTCGCGCTCGAGGCTAGGCGCATACAGGGTGACATTCTTGCCGCCCGTGCCTATCGGCCCCCGCCGCCACCGTCAGCCTCTCTAGAGCCTCGGTGCGCTTGGAACGGTGGCACTCCGTCGCGCCCGCGTCAGGCCGACGCCGCCACTGTGTTTGCGGATGGACCGGGCGGAGTCACCCGAGACATTTCTCTCCGTGCGCTCGACCCCTATACCTACGGTCAGAGAGAGGCCGCTGCCTCGTCGCAAGGTAACCGGCAACATCGGGACCAGATTTCGGACCCAAGACCAAACGCGCAGAGCCCTCAGGGCCAGCAGTTGTCTGCCGGACCCCGGGGAGCCGACGCGCAAAGGAACGCGCGTCGCAACTCGCAATCGGGGACCAGCGTACGATGCTTCCGGTGCAACCAGGTGGGACACTTTTTCAGGGATTGTCCCGAACAGCGAACGTCCTCAAGGCCCGCTCGTACGGTTACGGGAAACGGACCAAGCCGTCGGTGAAAAGGCCGGCGGCTCGACGTGTGACAGAGCGCCCAGTGGTCGCTCTAGCGCCGTCGGTATGCCGCGTTGGCCCTTCTTGCGGTGTACCGGCCCCGTACCTGACATTGACGGTCGCCGGTCGACCATTCAAGGCCCTCCTGGACTCCGGGGCCAGTGCCTCGTTGTTCGGTGAGGAAGTGTTGGAACACCTGCAGAAGCGGTCTATTCGCTTGAAAGAGTGCGACACTGTCTTCCGTCTCGCCGCATGCGGCACCGCGCGGTCTGGCGGTGCAGCGAGATTGGTAGTGCGTTGGGAGAATCGAGTGAGACGTCATCGTTTTATTCATCTCCCCGGCCTGTCCGCGCCACTCATCCTCGGAAGAGACTTTCTCGCCCGGACGGGCATGGTAATCGACGTTAAAAACGGCGGTTATCGGGAGGGTGCCTTTGGACCCCTAAAGCCTTTCATTGAGCCCCCAACTTTCACACCGGCTCAATTACCTGCGAATCCGGTGGGGCGCGTCGACGGCCGAAGCGGAGCCCCTGTCTCCCCAAAACCGGCTTCCCGACCCGCAGAAGCCGCCTCACTTAGCGCGGCCGTGTCGAGGGAAGCCCCCCATCGACTGTTGTCACCTTCGGGCAGTCTAACGGGACGTGAAAGGGACCGTCTCTCGTCGCTGTTGTACGATTACGACACGCTGTTCACCGATCGACCCGGTTGTACGAATCTGGTGCAGCACCGCGTCGACACAGGAGATGCGCTACCTTGGAAGTGCAATCCGAGACCGGTGAGTATGGCCAAGAGAAAGGCCATTGACGTTGCCCTGGACGAGCTGATTGACTCCGGTGTAGTCCGACGGTCTGAGAGCCCCTGGGGCTTTCCCGTCGTCCTCGTGCCAAAGAAAGACGGTAGCTCACGCCTCTGCGTGGATTATCGCCGGCTTAATCAAGTCACTCGTAAGGACGCCTATCCGTTTCCCAGCATTGACGCGATTATCTCCAACCTTGGAGGGGCCAGGTACTTTACCACGCTCGACGCCAGCAAAGGCTATCTCCAGGTACGAATGGAGCCCAGTGACGCCGAAAAGACTGCTTTCGTGTGTCACCGAGGTTTGTTCGAGTTTTCTCGGATGCCGTTCGGTTTGACGGGGGCGCCTATGACGTTCCAACGGCTGATCGACCGCGTCCTGGGAGATGCGAAATGGGCCCATGCCCTCGCCTACTTGGACGACATTGTCGTGTACTCGATAACTTTTGAGGACCACTTGCGTCACTTAGAGGACGTTCTCGAGAAACTGAGAGCTGCAGGGATCACTTTGAACCCAAGTAAGGCTCAGATTGCTGAAACCCGTATCTCTTTACTGGGGTTCACTATCGACCGCGGGCGCGTCTCGCCTAACCCGGAAAAGCTCAAGGCAATCCTAGAGTATCCGGCGCCGACAGACGTCAGCGCACTTCGTCGCTTTCTTGGTATGGTGAACTATTATCGCCAGTTTATCGGGGGATGCGCCGCGCTCCAGGCTCCTTTGACTCAATTGTTGAGGAAGTCTGCGAGATGGAGTTGGGGTCCCGAGCAAGAGGCTGCTTTCAGCCGGTTATCTAAAGCGCTCGCGGACACAGCTGACCTCAGGCTACCCGACTTGAACAGGCCGTTCGTAATCCAAACCGACGCGAGCGACCTGGGCTTAGGAGCTGTTTTGCTTCAAGAGCAGGAGGGTGTTCTTCGGCCGGTTTCCTTTGTGAGCCGCTCGTTGAACCCGGCGGAAAAGAACTATTCCACCGCCGAAAAGGAATGCCTGGCGATCATATTCGCTCTGCGGAAGTTCCACATGTACGTGGAAGGGACCACCTTTGAGGTTCAGTCCGATCACCAAGCGTTATCCTGGCTTTCTCGCATCCAAGAGCCGTCGGGTCGGCTAGCGAGATGGGCACTGACCCTGCAACAGTACGACTATGTCGTGCGGTATCGGAAGGGGAGCACGAACGTGGTGGCCGACGCTCTGTCGCGGGCCCCAACTTTGAGTTCGGCTTCCTCCGAGGTGGGTGCCTCGGCTGCGCAGGTTGGAGCCTCTGCTTCAATCGCAGTCGGAAAGGAGCCAGACAGAATTTCTTCGGGCGAAAGCGTAAACCTCGTTGATCCTGTCAGCTCCGTGGAAATCGCATTCAGCAGAGAAGAGCTACTCGAAGCTCAGCGGAACGATCCCTTTTGTCGACGCGTGATCGACGGACTCTCGAAAGAGTCGGACGCTGCCGGTCCGGACGGTAATGCAGTCGGGTGCTCGATAGACCGTACAACTATCGGCGCCGCGCCTCCGAATGCTGCTGGTATTGCAGATGAGGCCTGGGATTCGTATCTGCTCGAGGCTGACGGGCTCCTGCTGCGGTACATTCCATCTGAGAACGACACCTGTGCGCCGTTCAAGGTGGTGGTGCCTCGCTGTCTGAGAGGCGCTCTAATGCGCTACTTTCACGACTCGCGACTGGCCGGACATGCAAGTGGCTCCAAGACTTACTATAAGTTATGTCACTTCGCTACCTGGCCGGGAATGAAGCGCGACGTACTTCGGTACGCCCGCTCGTGTCACAGTTGCCAAAGCGTGAAGCCGCGAGGGGGCAAACCACCCGGGCTTCTGCAGCCGATCGACAGCCAGCACTCTTGGCAGCTCGCGGCGTGTGACGTCATGGGTCCATACCCACGAAGCCCGAGAGGGCACCAGTACCTACTGGTCATCACGGATCATTTCAGTAAGTGGGTCGAACTATTTCCTCTCCGCAAGCTGTCGGCAAGGGTGATCCTCGAAAAGCTGAGAGAAGTGTTCTCGCGCTTCGGCTATCCGAAGGCGCTTATCAGCGACAACGCGTCATGTTTCTGTGCGAAGGTGTTCAGGGAGACATGTGCTGCTCTCGGAATCAAACACAGGAAAACGACCACGTACCATCCGCAATCGAATGTGACGGAACGCTGCAACCGGAACATCAAACCGATGCTGGCAGCATTTTGCCAGAGTCACAAAGACTGGGACTCATCGATCCCCGAAATTGGGTTCGCTCTGCGGTCTACTGTGAATCGGTCCACCGGTTTTTCGCCGGCCTATCTCACTTTTGGGAGAGAACTGTTGAACCCCATGGACAATGTTCTACGGAGTAGCGGCGAAGAAAACGCCGAGCCATCAGCCTGTGCTGATTATGCTCGGGGGCTACGCGACAGGATGAAGGAGGCTTTCTCTAAGGCCCGCCGAAATCTTGGAGTAGCACGAGCCAGCCAGAAGGCTCAGTATGACAAGACCCACCGGGACATCCGCTACAAAGTGGGTGATCTGGTTCTCAGGCGTCAACACGTTCTGAGCGACGCCAGCAAAGGCTTTTCTGCTTCGCTGGCACCGAAGTGGTCGGGGCCATACCGAGTACGGGAAACTATTTCTCCGCTCGTGTATAAGCTAGCGGACTTGCAATCAAGACCCGTTGGCGGGCCGGTGAACGTCTGTGACCTCAAATCCTATGTCATGAGGGAAGGCGGCGAGGCTGGGGAGCCGGGCATCTTGAGCCCGCAGGCACCCCGGCTGCCACGCGACGTGGGCGGCAGTTCGCCCGCGCCTCGATACGAGCTGCGGCGCCGGCGACATTAGTGTCGTCAAAGCTGCCGCCGACAATGGCAGAAGCCAAGCACGTTTGCTTAGAAGCAAGGCAAGATCGAAAACGGTTTTTCCAAACTTGTCTTTCCACACAGCGCGCGGCCACCTGGGAGTCGACCTTTTCTTTTCGACCCCGCGCATCTCCCGCTCACCTGGGCGGGGCGAGTTTGGTCCGATGTTTCCCCATTTGGTGCACTCGTGCGCCTCCGGGGAAGCAGGTCAACGTACCCGTTCTCAGGGACCTCGCCGCGCGCGGCCGCCGAATGGCCTCTATGGTCTATCGGGTGCCAACGGTCTGGAGAGGGCGCGCTTGGTTCAATGCCTCCCCAATTTGGTGCGCCTGTGCGCCGCCAACGAAGCGGGTCGACGAACCCTTCCTAAGGACCTTGGTGCGTGCGGCCGGCGAAGGGACTCTGTGGTCTATTCGGCGCCTATGAGTCTCCACTTGGCAGCTTAGGCGTGCCATTAGGCTTGCTCATCCCCAAAGTCGTTTGGGGGGTGTTGTTGTCGGAGAAGCGGCAGCCGGAGAGAGCCCTTTGTGTTCCTCCGTGCCGGGCCTCCGGGCACGGATGCGGGTGGGCCAGCCGGCGCTTGGAAGACCTACTCGGGCGGCGCGTCCCTGCATCAGCAACTTTCGGCTGCCACCCTGCCTCCGGCCTGGGGACCTCTTGGACCGTCCTCCTCCCCGTCGACCACCCAAAGAGTGGGATCTTGCCTATAACTTCGCCGCCTGGGAGGAGCCGACTTGCATTCCCCGGCTTTTTCTTCGAGAGGTCGAGACCGTCACCATGAGCCCTCAGCGGAATCATCGCCAGCGCCGATCCGGCCGACGTCCTGCCCCGGCTCCTCGCGGACCTGAGGCGCCCTCCCGGAAACCAGCCGCCGGCGCGGGAGCGAGGGACCGTCAACCTGGTCCTACCGGCGGCCGCGGGTCTTCGCGGCGAAAAGAGTCAAGGTCCCGGGGTGCGTCGTCCAGAACGGTCGCCACGTGGACGTCGCAGGTGGGCTCGGAGGCACCGCGGGTTTTCGTCAGCTGGGCCCGATGGAAGCTGCAGCGGAGACCCGAGCGGGGCCAGTTCTCGGAGCATATTCCATCTCTGTTCCGTGGCCAGACCACCGAGGACGCGGACAGAATGGCCGCCGGGGCATGCCTGACCCCGGCGGACGGGGCAACCTACTGCTCCGACTGCGGCGGCCTCGTGATCACCTCTACGACGGAGGCTCAGCACCGAGCTTCCCTCCTCCACCGGGACCGAGTCGGCGGAGACGGCGGCGGCGGCCACGTTGGGGACGTCGCCTTCCTCGAGCGACCTGAGGCCGTGGCCTGGGTGCTGGAGAGCTTCCAGCGCGATCCAGCATTCCGGGACGCGGTGCTGGCCGGCGTTCTGGCCGACCCCGACCGTCCAGACGAAGGGGCGGCGATTCCGGCGGCATGTCCGGGGGCTCCAGCGGACCTCCCGGGGGTGGCGGCAGCAGCAACAGCGCCACCGGCAGCGCTGTCGCCTGCGCCGGCGGACGAGCCCGAGCCAGTGGTGGGACCTTTGAACCCGGGGGCCCCATCGTTCACCTTCGACGTCGAGATGCTGCTGTGATGCTGCTGTGAGTGCCTGTGCACCTCGTTAGCACTGTTTTTTTTTATTTTTGTCATTTTTGGGGGAAGAGAGCCAGAGCCAGGTCTACCTTTTTTGACCGACCGCGCATTTTAAGGGGGGAGGATGTGGAAATGCGGTCATTTCCTTTCCTCGAGAGGCCCTAAAGCGGCCGCGGAGCGAGCCGCTGGATTCATTTGTTCAGCCGCCCGCATCCGTCGGTGGCGAGGGGGACAGCGCCATCTTAGAAGCTGTACCCTCGTCACCCCCTCCGAAAGGGGACGCGATTGTCCCCAAATCCTGGGACCCCTGTGGTCGAGGGTGCGCTAGGGAGGCGACGACGAGAGGGTGCCGGACGCCGCGAGGGGGACTCTCCGGGTGGCGATCGGAGCGGGTGGTTGTGCGTCGGACCCGTCTCCAGTACGTTGGCGCCCGTCGGCTCTCGGGAGTGCATCGGCCGGTGAGTCAATTCTCGTCACCGGTGCTCAGTGTGTCGCGTTTTTATATGCCATGTATAGTTTCTTGCGGTGATTAAACTGTTTGGTCACCCGGCACACTGTGTGGTACGTTTGTCTCTTCTATTAGAGCGGCGCTGTGCAGCAAACGAACGAACCCGCCGCGGCGGTTGAACGTGAGTACGCTGCGGGGTGGGTGTTGGAACACGGGCTCTCAGTGAGCCCCGGGTCTTATTGTTCCGCGAACGGTGTTTAAACCCCCACAGTATACAATGTGGTTATACTTGTCCAACAGCTGGGAGTAGTCTGTCTTCCGCGCTGACAGTGCTGCCTCACACTTGGCCGCTTCGTCCGGCGCAGTGCAGTGCTCGTTCTTCAGCTCCTTAGTGGTCTTGACGTGCTGCTCGCGCCGAGTCTTCCGCTCCTCCTCGAGGCAATGTTGTGCCTGTTTCAGGTTCTCTGCTAGCTGTTGAAAATGTTTGTTGTCGCTGACGAGCATCTCTGCTTGCTCCTCCAGGCTGGAAAGTTCTGACCGCAAAACAACGGCTTCGATTTCTAGCTTTCCGTTGCATTTTAGGAAGGAAGATGCTGACTTCCTCGTGCAATCTGTTGCACTCTGTTTCTGCCTTCTCAGTAATGGAGCTTTCGTCTGCTTCCGTTTGCGACGAATTGTGACACTTAACAACATTCTCACTCTCTCTCAAAGTTTCCGACACCTTTTCGTGTCTCTGCTGCCAGAGGCGACTTTCATCAGACAAGCATCTAATTTTTTCACTCGCATCTTCATAAGATGATATCCACTGCTGACTTTCTTGAACGAGGAGTTCGTTCCTAACTGTCAAGGTGTGACCCGTTCCTGAAGCACTGGCAGCAGACAGTTCAAGTCTTCCAGCTGACTTGCTTCAAGAGACACTGCAGCTTCTGACGACTGGTTGGTGTGCTCGATGATGCTTCAGACAAATGCCCAGAGATCTTGTAACGGCCACTGATACCAGTCCTTTAAGGACAGATAGTTTTGCTGAAGTAGATTGAACTACTCCTCTTTTTTAGCAAGCTGGTTTTCCAAGGCCTCTCTTTTGCATTTTGCGCTGTCCAGTAGCTTCTTGAGGTACTGAAAGGCACTGAACTCTCGTTGTTCGGAATCATTCTCAACTACTGGCAAGTCCTCGCCACAGTCTTGAAGAAGGACATCCTGCAAGATGCAGTACTCAGCAGAAAACCTTTCGAGCTCAAGCTGAGATGCTTCGAACTTCTGCTTGTCCGCTTGTGTCTGCTTCCTCCACCTTGGCATCTACAAGCTCCAGCTGCTTTGCCAACTTAGAGAAACTAACTGGGCTTTCAATGCTTCGGACTCCTGATACTTGGCATGAGAAAATTCTGCTTGCTGCACTTGCATCTTCCCCAGGAGAGCCGAAGCTGCCTTGCACTCACTTTGAAGGGCCTGCTCATGGCCAAAGCTCGCTTCGATATTTCTCTCGTGCTCCAAAGACATTCGCTGCATTTCTGCCTTTGCCAAAACTAACTCTGAAAGCAGGCCTTGTCCCTCTTTACTTCATAGCTCTTCCACCTGGGTCTTCGAAACATCATTAATGTATACGCTTTTGTACCGTGCTGTTGCTTTGGTTGATGGAAGAGGCCCATTTGTTATGCCTCCCAAATGGATCGTTTCGTTAGGGTAATTGTCTATGAACGAGCTGGAAGTTCCTTCCAGTGCAGAAACACGCCGATATCCGTGGGTCTTCTGCTCTGTTTGGCTGCACATTTTTGAAAAATGTCCAAATTTCCCACAGGACAAACAGTGCTTGCCATAGGCTGGGCAGCTTCGAGGCTGATGGGAAGTGCCGCATCTTGAACATGAGCCCTGCTGTCGGTTGTTGACTTGCTCCCGTTGACATGCAGGGTGTTGGTACCGTGGTTGAGGTGCTCTTAAGTTAGCAGGGTGATGATAGAGTCCATCAACCCTGACTTCGTCTTCAGTCTTTTGGATACCTCTTAGATGCTTTTTGGATATTTCCGCAGCTTTACAAGTTGAGATGATTTTGTGCAAAGTTAAGTCCTGCTCACGGAGCAATCGTTCACGCAAAGCTGCGTCTCTTATTCCAATGACGATACGATCGCCAATGAGCCTGTTTTCTTGAGGACCATAGTTGCACTTCTGAGCTTGGAGCTTCAGATCAGTTACAAACTCATCGATGAACTGCGCTGGCTTTTGAATCATGGTGTTGAAAATAGCTGTCGCTTGGATGATGGATTTGTACGGAGCGTACAGTTCATTAAATTTGCGCAGAATATAGTGGACTGCGTTTTCTGTTTGTGCTGTTTGTGAATCTCCTAATGGTTGCGGAGGAAAGGTTTGTGCTGTCCGTCTTCGCAGTCAACATGAAGGTAGTGTTCAAAGCGTGCGCGATTGGTGTTGGTCATGACCGTGAGGGCGCAACCAATGCTGCTGGAGAGTTCTAGTCTGGGGTCCAGAGATAGACATTTAGGACTCTATCATTCCCAAGTTTCATTTAGCTTGAGTGAGGAGTTCGGTCTCACATGAAAAAATAAACTTTGAAGTGCGTTTTTCTCAAATCAGTGTTTTTGCCTGTTTTCATAGTTGTGCATACAATTCTTTCCTCTTACAGTTGTCAAATCACAATGAAAGTTTACACAGCAGTTTCATCCCGCTGTAGCTCGATCATGCCAGCCTCTATGAAGCGGGGGTTGAGAAATTCAAACAAACACATCTACGAGCATTCCACAAAAACAATAAAGTGGGAACAAAGAAAGCCTGGCAACAACTGGATTGACAAAGAGATTACAGAACTGAGTTATAAAAAGAATAGAATGTGAAACAGATGCAAGCAAAATCTACATGATGCATCATTCCAAACAAATTTTTATGGTCACCGATTTTTACAAAAATTGCACCATGTATTAAAGAAATGTTCCTGACCAGGATGTTCAAATTACTCATAAAAATATTTGTTTTCTGAGGAGAAAACAAATTTTGAAATATATACGCGCACGCCCATTTCACTGGCAACACTGAGTGCGAGCAAGCGAGGAGGGAGTGGGAGTGCCAAGAGAGTGGCACGTGACGTAGTGTGATGTAACACATGGTACAGAAGCTCCAAACCAGTTCCTCTCCACCCAGCATCATCTGTACAGTGCAGTCCACTTATAACGATACGACTTATAACGATATATCGGTTATAACGATCGATTTTATAGAAGCATCAATTTTTGCATTGGTTCTATGTAAAAATAAACCATATATAGCGATGCATTTTTCCCGGCATATCGGATATAACGATCAATAAATGATCGCGTAGAATGTGTTTACTACAAAAATTCAACAGAAAATGAGATAAAAATTGTGAAATTCCGCGAAGAAACGACCGAGATCGGCGGACGCGATCATCGCCGATGGGCCCCGACCGAATACTCCGTGAGTAGGCGCTGCGCGCGGCCTTAAAACCTCGGCGCTATCATCATCATCATACCCGTAACCTCGTAACCCCTCCCCACCCTCCTCTTCCCCGCGTCGCTGGCGTGAAAGATGGCTCCGACGAAGCGAAAAGCTATCTCCTTCGAGGTGAAAAAGCAAATCCTACGTGATTGGCGGCAGGGATTCAAGGTCGGAAGTCTCGTCCGGAAGTATGAGCTCTCTCAGTCGACGATATCGACCATCCTGAAATCCGGGGACGTCGTAATGAAGAAGGCTGGAACAAGCGGCTTTGACGACAAGCGGAAAAGGCTTAGGGAAGCCTTGTACGAGGATGTCGAGGAGGCCCTGTACCAGTGGTTTCTTACGATCCGAAACGAGAACATGCCCATCAGTGGACCAATCCTTGCCGCAAAAGCAAGAAAGTTCGCGTTCCTTCTCGGACGCGGGGACTTCCAACCCGGCGGAGGCTGGATCCAGCGCTTCAAGGAACGTCATGGGATCGTGTACAGAAACGTGGTGGGGGAAGCCGCATCGCTCGATGGACCGGCGAAGGAAAAGTGGCTGGCGACGAAGCTCCCCGACATCCTGGACCGCTACTCAGAAAAGGACATCTACAACGGCGATGAAACGGCGCTGTTTTTTCAGATGGTGCCGTCCAAGACACACGCTCTCAAAGGAGATCAGTGCGTCGGAGGGAAGCACTGCAGACTCCGGGTGACTGTGTTTCTGTGTGCTAATATGGACGGAGTGACCGGTGCAAGCCCTTCGTTATTGGGAAGTCCAAGAACCCAACGTGCTTCAAGAGTCAGTACATCCCGGTCCGCTACCGGCATAACAAGAAGGCGTGGATGACTCGCATTCTCTTCGAGGAATGGCTCATCGAGTTCAACAACGCCATCGAAAGCCAGAACAGGAAGGTGATCCTATTGCTGGACAACTGCAGCGCTCATAACGTCAGCCCGAAGTTGACGTCCGTTGAGCTCATGTTCCTGCCTCCAAACACGACGGCAGGCCTACAACCAATGGACGCCGGCGTGATTGCGAACTTCAAGATGCTGTACAGGCGTCGCATGATGGAATGG
Organism: Ixodes ricinus; assembly: GCA_037355805.1. Taxonomy (NCBI): domain Eukaryota; kingdom Metazoa; phylum Arthropoda; class Arachnida; order Ixodida; family Ixodidae; genus Ixodes; species Ixodes ricinus. The sequence continues at coordinate 24,701 of JAZHYW010014252.1, forward strand.
CTCATCATGAAGATCGACAGTGCCGTCGCCGGACCATCAGGAGGACTGGCGAGCGGATCTCCTGATCTCAAGATCACTTTGTTGAAGGCCGTGCGTTTTGTGTACGGCGCGTGGTATGAAGTGAAGGAGACCACGATCAAGAACTGTTTCAGGAAGGCAGGCTTTGTACGGGTGGACGATGTAAACAGTGAAAACGAAAGTGACGTTCTGGTGGAAGAGATGGAACCCTCTGACGTGACCGCACTGTGGGAGCACATCGCAGCATCAGAAGAAAACACAGGCGGAGCTATGTTATCGGAGTATTTGAATGCTGACAGTGATGCTGCTTCCTGTGAAGAGACGAGCGAAGAAGCGATCGTCGAAGAACTGTTGTCTCGACGGGGAGCTGGTCTGAGCAACGGCGGCGACGACGACGACGACAGTGACAACGACGGTGACAATGACAGTGGTTTGCCTCCAATGTCCACCCAAGGTGCCTTGCTCTCGATCCAGTCACTGATCGATTTCGTCAACTCCAAGGGACTACCGTCAGCGTACGCGCAGCAACTGGACGCGATGCACACCGCGATAGTCAAGCTCCAGCTGCCGCACAAGCAAGCGGAGATCTTGGATTTTTTGAGCGTGTTTAACACCATTTCATTGCGTGCTTGCTGATGACCCTACAATAAAACTTTGTTATATTGCGGCGCTTCTTCTATGGTGTGATTCAGTGAACACTGGTGAGTAACCTTCTGCTTGGGGGAACTATTTTGGGCAGTTTTCAGGGTCAGTCCGGATACAACGATAATCGGTTATAACGATCGGATTTTCCGCATTTAATAATATCGTTATAAGTGGACTGCACTGTATTCTCCTTGTATTTTACACTTACCCAGTTTTACAGTAAAATATTAGTGTGATGTTGTATTGGGCGGGGGGGGGATTGGTGCTGTGCTGTGGAGTGCTCGAACAACTCGAAGTGTAGCAAGGTGACATTTCACCACTTTCCGAGGGAAAAGACCCACCGAAAGAGGTGGATCCGAGCGGTACGACGTAAGGACTGGGTCCCCAACAAAAACAGCCAGGTGAGCTCGGACCATTTCAAGCCGAATTCCTACGATGGAAGCGCCTCTCTGAGGGAGTCGTTTGAACTGGCCAGGGCAGCGTAAGAAACTGCGAGCGCGTGCCGTGCCAACCGAATTCGCGCATGCACCTCGACGGCTGCCGATCGAGCGTGGAGCTCTCACAAAGAGAAGGACGGAGGTAAGGATGCTTTCATATGATTACTTTGGTAGGCCGCTTTTCGCCGTTAACACGATGAAACACATTCCAAATTACTCACGGCGACGTGAATGATAGCTGGCGATCATGATCGCTTTACCCAAAATGATGCTTCCATAGAAAGAGCGCTGCTGCGATTGGATGGAAGCATATGTGATGGAGGCACGCTTTTGGTTGGAGTGTAAGCTGTAAGCTGCACTTTAAGATATAGTTTTGACCAAGTTGCAGCGAAATTATAATCACCACCTTCGAATGAGCAACTTCAGAGCTTTCGAGCGTCCTCTCCCGTATGGAGCTCAAAATGAAGTTGCCCCGCGAGAGATTGCCCACATTAAGGTCTCTGAACTCTATGTAACTTTTAGAATGCTTGCACCCTGCTTTTTGCTGTAGGAGGCTGTTATTTGGACCCTTATTGCGTTAGTTTGCAGAAATCCATTCGACACAAGATTGCCTCATGGAGCCATCCATGTTTTGTGTGCTTGTAACTTGTAATTAGCCCCCTTCGTTTCTAATGAGAAGGAGAAATTGGGACACCAACAAAGCACGAGGTGGCGATAAAAATAGAATTGCTCATTAATAAAAATAAAGAGCAACCAAGGTCATCACTATTCGTAGAAATGTGACTTGTTTACAAGTCACCTATTGCAGTGATGCCATTGCTGTGCCAAACTGCATCAATCGACTCGCCCTGCTAGATGCTGCTACAATTTACAAAAATGTGACGAATTTGCGCCAACGTTGTGCTAAAAGCTCATTTTATTGTTTCACTGCATCGTAAAGATCCGGGTCTGGTTACACTGCCGGATCGTTGCAGTAGGATGGTGCCTACTTTGGATGATTTTTAATATTGCCTCGGATTACATACTCTTCGATTCGACCTCATATCAAACACAACAGCAGTTGGAAGTTTTTCAACATATGTAGCTTTCATTCCTCAAACTTTGGGTTGCTTTGCTAGCTCCTGCAAGTGCGCTTTTCAACATTCTCTGGTACACTGCAGTGAAACGACCACAATATGGGCAGAGCGCTTTAGTGTGCTGTGCTTTGCAGCAACGACGGTGCGTTCTAGGAGAAAACACCTTCCGAGTGGGTATCTAGAAGTACCCCATTCAGGTGTTCCAAAATGACTCGTGCCAATCACAGCACTGCGATTGCTATGTTACAAGGGACCACACTACTTTTGCAGCATATGTCGAACATACTCCCTTTCAAACCCTTATCTGTGAAATTTAAAAAAGAAACAAGTGTGGCCCCAATAGTGTTTTATTGTAATTTCAGCTAGTGGAAGATGCTTTGAGGGGAGCAAAGTCAAGTTGCTGTCATGTATCCACAGCAGATCCAAATCCATCAACAGCCTGTAAGGCAGTTCAGCTTCACAATCTCGCACTCCATTCCACGCAACTCGCTTCAGTCGAAGTAGGTGTATAGGGCATTTTTGATCCAAATTAAGAAAGTAAGGTGTGATGAATGAAACTCAATGTTTCTAAGGCAACGACATCTGGCTAAAAATGTTCTAAACCTGACATCGCTGCAGCTCCCAAGCGACTAGAGAAGTATATGAGGCACAAGTGATTATGTCAAAAGGGCAGGCCTGCATAAGTTCGGCATTGATAGCCCTGTCAGCAAAAGAGTTAGATTCTTTTAATTGGTGTCCCTGATTTACCTTCATCTTTCTTTTATGTGTAAATATCGTCTTAGAGTTGCCGTCATCTTCTTTTTTTACTTGTAAATTTTGAATGTCCGCTGTATTTAGTCTAATTGCTATACTCATGAGAATAAGTGAATAATAATATGTATCAGTTTTAAAATGAACAACACGTCAGAGGCTAAATAGATCGACATTCCTTTAATTGAAATTTAAAGATACCTGTAACATCTTTCTTCTCCTTCACAACCTTTCCATTACACGTCAGTTGTGAGTCAGCGCTTGTCCTGTGAAATTGCACAGCATGTGCAATTTCTTGCTCTTTGAATGTACCCCTGCAAAACTTGAGCTTGTTCTAATGCCTGTAGATTGTTCACCACTGCAGGCACCCAGACAGCATTTCCTAAACTCAGCAAGGAAGTGCAGACCGAGACCACCCAACAAACAAACTCAGCCACGTCAAATCCAGTTTTGGCAGAAGCTCCAACAGATGACGCTCATAACTCAGACTCAAATGAGTAATACCCCTGTCAGACGGTCAACTCAAATGCCATATTAAGCCAAAAGGCCTTCAATATTCTCAAAAGTCATTCAAGCTTTCGGGTGTCAGACGTGTCGGAGAACATCTCGAATGGCATTTAGGAGATGTTCATTGCAATTGTAGTCTTCAATTCGTTAGAGACTACAGTCACTCATTTATCAAAATAAATGGCTCAATAAAACAAAATTGCTGATGTATTGCCATTTATTTTTGTAAACAATATTATGGGTTGTGTTTATATGGATTGTTTTAACGAATACACAAATTGTTTTTGCTAGCGAAGCGACTTTGCTTGGTACGGGTTGGTATGGGCCGCTCTAAAGGCAACAATAATGTTCCCACGCGAAAACTATCCATTGTTCCTCGCACGGCTTTGATTCCTCCCTCGTCTGTTCGGTCAGGACGGTTCCTTGTCTGCTCGGTCTGCTTTGCTTCCGGTAGTGTCAACATTGAAGAGTTCGGAACCGCCAGAGACTCAGGTCGCTGTACTTTTATGTATGCATGCGCAGCAGTAAAGCTCCTTGGCTGACATCCGAGCTGCCGTGTCATCGGCAAAAAGTGAGGCCGATCGCTTGGAGGGCCAAATGCTGTCAAACAACTTCGTGCTTGCAACAACCAGCGGTGAACTGCCGCACAGTGCATCCGCAGGCGCAGTCCTTCGTTAGGCACGAGCGATGGTTTCAAGACACCCTACCCTGCCCAACATGATGGTACATTTTCAAACAAGTGTTCCGTGTAAGGCCAGCTACATTTCGCTACCTTGTTGATGTGTGCCGGCCTTACATGGAGCGACAAGCCACCTGCATGCGGGAGACGATCGCGATGGAGAAGCGGGTGGGCGTGGCCCTCTTTAAGGGAGGACGCAAGGATCAACTTGTGAAAAATGTCAAAAAAGTTGATTTTTAGAAAGTCGAATATTTCACATCTGTGGGTATTTCTCTATGCCCTCTCAAAGTTTTTTTCGTCAAAACTATCTCTAAGTGCTCTAAATAATCACTTATATGAGGTCAGGTAAAGAAATATTGCTCCAAATCCGCAAAAAAATCCACGTTTTCAAACCCACGTTTCTCCGCGACGGCGCTATCTCGGGAACGGCCATCTTGGTATCAACGGAAAGCGCATTTCGTCATCTTTCCATTTCCCGCGTCTACCGTCTCCTCACATGCGAAGCAAGCACACAAAACAAACTTCGGAGGCCTCCCGGATGGAAACGGCGGCCTCCGATTGGCCTTTCCCCGCGCCGGCGGGCGCGCCTCCGTCATTGGCGGCTCCGTGGTTGCCCCTAGCAACCGCGCTGCTCCCGCGCTCTCCACGAGTTTGTCGTCTGCTCCCGGCTGCTTTCGCGTGTTCGCCCGCAGTGCCTTTTGGAGTCTCGGATCGCGATAGTTTCTTGTTTCTTCTTCAACGCTGTCCAGCGATTATGGATCGACGATCGTTCAAGAAGAAGTACGGAACGGCGCCGCTTTCGCTTGGCAGCCGTAAGCGGAAATCTCCGATGGCCAAGAAGAGCAGGAAAAAGTCTCTTGGTGTCGCTCTCCGAAAGTGAGCGCTTTGTTCAGCGCAGTCTTCCGCGGACGGCGTGAACGCAGCGCTGCCTAGCACTTCGAGTGTTCGCGAGTCCTGCTGAAGATGCGCCGTCTACGAGCACCAATCGCACCGTTCAGGTGCATTTGCAGCCGAAATTTGTTTCACCGGAGCGTCCCGTGAGTGTGCCGCGGCAGGTCCAAGAGTCGCTGAGCTCCGTGGTCGGCAACTGAGCGGAAGATGCAGCTGACTGGCGAAGGCGAAAAACCTGCTAGTGTGGAGCCATCCGAGGAATATTTGGTGGTCCAAATCGCGGCACTGGACGCTGCCGCAGCTTAGCGAGCACCGTGCAAAGTGCTTGCGGTCAGGAATCACACGGTTGTGCAGGAACATGGCTTGGGTTGGCCGTGAAAATGATCCTGACTTGCTCCGAGTGTGGCTGTTGCAGGAATGAATGGTCGTCGCCACGAAAGAGACAGCCGTGCCTTCGAGGTGAACCTGAGGTCGATGCAGGCCATGAAGAGTGTCGGCAAAGGCTCGACTGCCTTAACAGACTTCTGGTCCGTCACAAATGTTGCGCATCGGGGGCTGCACCAGAAAACCTTCCAGGGGCACAGGTTGGACACGTTCAGGCCTGCTTCGGATGCAGCTGCTGCAAGTGTGTTTGTTGATTCTGTTGAAGCTGTTCGTAATGTCTACAGAGACATGGACCCAACTTTCACGAAAAATGTGACCGTAGTATATGACGGCACATGGATGACTCGCGGCCACACGTCTCACATTGGCGTGGGCACTGTGATCAGAGTACTACACTGGGTTAGTGCTGGACTCCGTGGGTTCTGTCCAACCTGTGCAGGTTGTGCACTGGGCCAGAGCAAGACTCCGAGGCTACAGCCAGTGGAGGCAGTCGCACGAGTGCCTGAAGAATACCGAGGTGAAGTCGGGTAGGGATGGAGGTGGAAGCTGCCTTGATGTTGTTCGGACGTTCTCTCGCAAAGAATGACCTTCGCTACACGAGCATCGTCTGCGACGGAGACAGCCGCACATTCCTGGCCCTCAGCGAGGATGCAACCTGTGGATTCATTCCATTCACTAAGGAGGACTGCATCAACCAAGTGCCAAAGAGGATGGGGTCCGCGCTGCGTGGTCTCATCACCAAGGGCAAGAAAGGGCAACCCCTCAGCGGAAGAGGTGGCCTCACGCAAGAGCTCATCGAGCGACTCACCAGTTACTATGGCGCTGGCTCTGGCGAGCCACTCCAACGTTGCAGACATGCAGAGGCAGTGATGGCAACGGTTTTCTCATGGCAGTCTGCGCACGGCAGAACCCCATCACGAGCTTTGCCCTCCTGATCCCCATGAGCTGGTGAAGGCATCGGAGCAGCAAGCTCAAGGTAAGCCGCAGCCAGCCTCACAAGTACAGAGCCCTAGCAGCCATGTTGCCGCTGCACTTCTGCCCGTGTACCAGCGCTCTCGAACCTCAGCTTCTTGACCGATGCAAAGGGGAAAAAGACTCAGAATGCGGGAGGGACCTGCACTCTGTTATCTGGTTAGTCCTCCAAAGACGAACATGCATCCCTGATTGCAGCAGAGACCACCGTCAGCAAGGCAATCTGCAGGTTCAACTGTGGCAGCTTCCGTGCGTACACGGAGTTCTTGCCCATTCCCTCGGCATCCGACCTGGGGGGCTTGCACTTCGGAGAGCAGCAGAGAAGGACGCCTCAAGGAAGAAGAAGGCATCGAGGAGCTCTTCAGGCAAAGGGGCAGAAGCCTAAGAAGTGCTGGTCGAGAAGGACACGGAAGACTATAACCCTGGTGCCTTCTAGAGTGAGAAACACCACTTGAAACTTTAGAGTCCGTTTTCTCAGAATCACATTTTTGCTTTTGTCCTACTCGTGGAGCTGATATCTTGGCAACCATTTTGACTATTGTTGCTCCGTTTGTTTTATTATGCACTTTGAACTACACTACACATAGTGACATTCTTGTTTTTTCAGAGTATACCTTTTTGTATTTTTAATGTGGTTTTTCATCTGTGTGGAAATCCATATCCATTCATGCAAGACGATAGAAAAGTCGAACTAAAAATAATAGTGCAAAAATTAAAAATCCCAGAATGTCACGCTGTGCAGCATCCATTTCGGAACATACTCCGAGTCCCAACCAGTCTTCTATCACATTTTTTAAATTCTGCAGGCACTCCGCAAGGTTCAAAGGAGAGAAATACATATAAATAAAATAACCTAAAAAAGTAACCGACATATCACAGTGATATTTTGCACGTATCACCACACAGGCATTACAAACATGCATGCAAAATTTGAGCAAAATCCTCCTAAAATTAAAAAATATTTGTCGATCCCCACTATCCTGCCTTTAAACTGTGCTCCACGGTCGAGGACAGGACGATGGCCACCCTGTTCCGCATCGGCCGATCGACCGTCAACGAACTGTACCGGTGTTCTGCGAGACGACCGTGGCTGTACTTGAGCCCGATGGGTCAAACTGATAACCCCAAAGGAGCTGCCAGAACGTATCCGTGAGTTCCAAGCTGCGCTAGAGTTTCCCATAGGAGTTGGAGACTGGATGATTGCCACTCTTCCGGTGTCACACCACAAGAGAATGCAAGCGACCTACCATAACTACAAGGGCTGGTATGTAGAGGTGGTGGTGGCCTGTTTGTGTTGAACGTTCCCTAGGTTACCCCAGCATCTAGCACTGGTGCTGTCATTGGCTAGTTAAGGGTTTACCCCAAAAGCTCTCTGAACCCCACGTCTCGCTAAGCAAATTGTTGTGTGTGTGTTTATACAGCCGGAAGTTAGTCTGCCTCAGTGGGCGTCTGGTGTCCTCAGCTGTAGATGAGCAATTTAGCCAGTGCGGTACAATCGCTAGCCTAGGGTCTTTTTGAACGTGCACCACGTAGTAGCGATACATGACCGTACGCCGTGCGATGCTCATCCAGATCGAAACGGGCAGGGATGGGGATTGAACCCAGCATCCCTGAGTTCTGCAGCGCAAGCTTTCGCTTCACATGCTCCTAGCTGGTGTGCGCTGGCCCACTCGGCCACCGATCCCCACCCGAACTCTGTTGTTTTGCTGTATTCTGCAAGAGTCCTTTACCACCAAAAATTCAAAAGTGCATTGAAAGATTTTTTGCATCTTTTTGATAGCACCATAAACAAAATATTATCCATAAAGACTTTCCTCTTGACAGTGAGTCTGATGTACACAGTGTCCCTGTTCCTGGCATGCAAAGTGGGGCACTCTGGTAATGGTGTCTTGAAGTACAGTTTCTGCATCGGACAGCTATACTCTGGGCTCAGTCGTTCTTTATCTGGTTCAAGTGGGGTTCGTAAATGGTCCTAGGCCGTCGCAAGAGGCTAAAAGTCGGTCTTGCCTGTCTCCGTCCTACTCGGCTGCAAGCGTGTGAACAGGCCTTACTTGCATGTTATTGGCACGACATTCCATTGAAGCTTTGCAGACATCCACGAGGCTGGTTCTTGGTTATCGTTGTATCTCAGTTGAAGTTATGTTTTCTTGCGATTATCCTACAAAATATTGGCTTGGTGAAGTTCCACTTTATTCCACTTCATGTTTAAGCAAAGAGATGAGCTCCAGACTTTGGTCTCATGTTCCCTTTAACATTAGTGATATCAATCAAATAGAAGATATCTGTGCCAGACAGCCAAATGAAGCATTTGAAGGTGTTGGGATTTTCATCATTAAACCTGCCTGCATGCGATGCTTCTTTTTCAGGTATAGCATCGTTCTGCTGGCTCTGGTGGACCACCGCTACAGGTTCCGTTGAAGTCAACGTGGGAGCACCAAGGCGGTGCCACGACGCAGCACTTCTTCGCAGGTCTGAGCTTGCAAAGGTCTTGGAAGGACCATCGTTTCGAGGCTCCGCTTGTCACTGTGAATGGAGCTGTTGTGCCACCACTGATCTTGTGCGATCAGGCCTTCCCTCTCACATCAAACCTCCTCAAGCCCTATCCGTGCAAGGGCTTAAAGGAAAGGTCTCCAGAAGCTAGCTTCAACAAGCAGCTCTCGGGAGCACGAAGGGTAGTTGAGAACAGCCTTTGGCAGAGTGAAGGCATCGCTTGCTGCATCAAGAAAAGAATGGAGTGCCCTGTAGAGAATGCCAGGGTCATCATCCGTAGCCTGCTGTGTGCTCAACAAGATCTGCGAGCACTTCAATGATGGGGCTGAGCCACAGTGCGTCACCAAGGTGCAGCTTTATGAGTTGTATGTTCCTACAACCCCTCTGTAGAACAGGGCATGGAACCGGCGACATGTTGGCGAGTACAACTTACCGTTTTCCTACTTATCATACGAGATTGACCCAGTTTCATAGGAGCCGTGCAACTGGTGCTATCTGGAAGAGGACTCTGCATTATGCCATATCATCTGCGACGGCGATTATCAGCTGTGTTTTGCTGCCAAGTCCGTGCGTATTCAAAGATGGAATCAACGAACCATGGGCCATGAATCAAGCAACGTTGGAACAAGAACGCCAATACAAAAGCTGGCGAAGCGCGCACTCTGACTTCGGGGCGTGGAACCGGCGACATGTTGGCAGTATGGCTTACTGTTTTCCTACTGTTCACGAGGTGCTGGTCTGTCTACTGGATATGTCTGTGCAGCATTACTATGTCCAGGTTTCATATTTTGCTCATACATACAGCTATTCAGCTATCCTAGATATTGGGAGAACAGGACTCTTAATGTAAACCTTTTTTGTAATAGCTTCTGTGTTTAATTTTTACTAACTGTTTCGAGGAGCTCGCATATCATATTTGAATTTCTTAAATGGGTACTAATGATTTTCCTGACACTGACTTTATGTGGCGGTAATTTAATTTATAAGCTTGAAGCCTCCCAAGAATTCAAGAATTTCAACCATGCACGTCCTATTTCCCTATTAAAAGCTTGAGCAAAAATTGTAACACGCCCTTTATCTGAGATATTTCCGAAGAGTGAAGCGGTCGATAAAGGCCCTAGTAAGCCAATTGCAAGCGATTGCGCATAGGCTGACAACATAGTGATTTTCGATTAAATGCGGATCAGACTCCTTTCAAAATTAATGACAATAATGATCAGAGCTCCGCACACTGAGTGCTTTTATTGATAGTGAAAAGCCAGACCGCAAGAGATTATATCCGCATGCATTGCTCCCACAGTAAGACTCGTGAACGGTTTTGTAATCTGGTTATAGAAATATTCATCAATTGACATCTATTGAACAATATAACACTAAAAAGAACTTTAAAAATTTGATTACAGCATAGTTTTTTTTCTCTTTTTTTAAGGTTGTTGTCTGCATGCCTTTGTTTTAGGTTACGCCTACGATTGCGTTCGGCAACTTTCTGTTAGCTTGAGAATCGCTGCCTTCTTTTCTAGCGTTATGGTCGAGTACTTTCTGCGCTTCTTAACGACACATCGCGGCGGCAGAAGAACAGATGGGGTCATGACGTCCAAGCCACGTGTTGTCCGAACAAGATGAGAGGCGCAAATCCACGAGCGCAAAATGGCGACTGGCGACGCAAATGTTGTCGACAGGAGCTGAGCACTCTGTCGACTCGCTCAGCTCTGTATTGTGTGTCTAATGCTTGCTTTTCTTACTTTGTTTCTGTCTGTGTGTATATTGCAGCATTTTGGTGTTCAAGTTGTTTCCACTCCCTCGTGCAGAGGCGCGAGGGGGTGGAAGGGAAACAAAGCAAAATGATAATAATGATGATAATGATGACGTGCAGCTAAATGGAAAAAAGGGCTGGCATAGCGTTACCTAGCTGTAGGACTCGGGAGTACTCAAGTAGTGCTGCCAAACCAAGCCAATCCATTTGCAGCTAACACAGAATTCAAAATGGCCGCTTCTCGGTGGTGTTTCCGCTGATCGTCACGCGACGATTTTGTCCGAATAATCGAACTGAACTTCAAGCTGTCCAAAACATTGGTCGTGAATATACACCATTTCTATGGGGTAAGTCACGGTTCCTCCTTTAGGTCCGAAATGTAGAAAAAGTCTGAATTATCGAAGTCCGAAAAACGGTCGGCGACTGTATAGGGCACCCACGCATTGTCTATCTTTCTAGTTTGTTCTATATATTTTTATTTTTTTTTTTTGCTGTTTGAAAATGTTGATTTTGCACTTTTGTCGTGCTTATTGGTGTTAACGGTTCTAGGAACTGTAGTGTTGTTGCATGCAGGGATTATCTTTTTCTTTTTGGAGTGGGGGGGGGGTTCCGTTTTCTTTGTTTGCCGCTGGACCTTGGCCACCTTTACTGACCGCTTGCACCTCGTCAGGCAACTTGTTTGCCTTTTGTGCCTACGGAACATTCAAGTCTATCTGTACTGAATTTGACCTGAAAGAATAAATAAACGATTGATTGATTGATTGATTGAACAGTTAGACATCTTCAGGCCAAGGATGAACCGACAGAGCCGAAGGTGGTGGAAATGACCTAAGAAAATCACCACGTCCATTGCTCGCTGCATTAACAACTTGGTTGAAGAAGCAAGTTTCACCGACATGATCGACAATGCTATTCAGGAGTATGACGTTCCATCGCAAAAACATTTTCAAGAACTCCCATTCTAGACTTGTATGCTGCAAAGAAAGCCGAACCAGAGAAGCATATCCGAGGCATTTTCAACAGTGCAGTCGAGTATTACCCGTTCACAAGAGATTTATGGACTTCGAGAGAGGGAGACAGTTGTATGTGTTATCATCCACATACTGTATCAAGACTCTGCAGCACGTTTATGCCTTAGAATGCACAGAGATGCCTGAAGATCACACTGCAGCGAACATTTTGCGTTTCCTCCAAGCAGTCATCGAAAAGTAGGGCCTTCTTACAGCATTTCTATCTTTGTTGTCACCAGATAACGGGAGGAATTTCATTTCGGCTGTTGATAGGTCGCCGTGGTTGTGCATCCAGTGCTTTGCACACATGCTCCAACTGTTCACTAGGGGGACACAAATGTTGAGGACAAAAAAAGTGTGAAAAAAGTTAATTTTAAATTTTATTACATTTGGATTCTTTATGCTATCCTGCATCTAATGGCTAACTTTTAACACCAAATAATGCCTTTTCATGTTGAAAACAGATGTTTATCACCTGGAAAGATAAGGCCCACCTGGAACAAATACACAAAAATTGCCCCCGTTCTGAGTCGTTTGTAATTTCCAAAATGATCGCCGTAGTGCCACCATCTTGGTCTCGTTTGAACGAAAAGCGTCTGTTAGGTTTGCTTTCCCACCAAGACTGGACGTTTAACACCGCCGATAAGCAAAATATGAAGCAAAGACCAAAAAAGAATATAGCCAAGCTATTGGTTCTGTAGCAAACACGTGACAAAACTGACCTCTTCTGATTGGAGCACGGCGACTTCTGGTGACATCCGATCCACACATGAACTACGCCATCTTGCCAAAGTCATCACTGTGCCAGCTTTGCGCAATGCCTAACGAAGAACGTGGGAAACTTCAAATCGTGCACAGATTTGGGAAGAAAAGGAAGAAGTGTATGACAAAACGGCAAAAAGAACCGAGAGCATCATCGGCAACGACCTCGGGCGCCTCCAGTAACGATGGGAAGCTCGCGAGTCGGCAGAACGTGAGTTGGCAAGCGAGACAGTCGCCATCGCAACGGTTTCTGCTCTCGAGAGCGGAGGCAATTCTCCGAGCCGCACAAGGATCGACTCAACCTTTCTCCCGAGTGCTGATGGTGAAGTTCGTCAGCGGCAAACAGAAGCAATCACTGCACAAGTGTCATCAACATCGGCAATGAAACGCAAGATGAAGTCACTCGCTGCCAAGTCTGAGGCTCCGATGTCCGATGCTAGTTCATTGGCCCCAACGTACAAGGCCACCAATCTTGCTGCAGTAAACAGTTTATTGGAATTTACTGCATGCCGTGGTGTGCCGCAGAGAAGTAAACATTGAAAGAAGAACACGCAAGTTTGGAATAGCTGCGAAGCTGAGGATACGACGTAGCAACTGCGGGGATCTCGGAACCGAGTGGAGCTCGTGATGAGTTGGGAGATGAGCAAGCTGTAGATAACCCTTTGCAATAAACCTTCTCGCAGCACACAATGGGACGACTGCTCTAAATGACATCTTTGCTGATCTTTGCAGCTTTCACAGAGGTCTCAGTACAAATGCGCTGCATCACCTTGCGCTGTCCGGGTCGCCAGGTACGGATGGGACGACAAACTTCATTGTGGGAAGCTGGGTGATTCTTGTCGGAGACGAAGTAGCTTCCTTTGGTCGTCGATGACTAACTCAGTGGAACTTGGTAGTCACTTGTCAATAAACAATTTAATACATTCATAGCGAATATAATTACATAAGCGAAATAATACTGCAAAAGGTAACTTCTCCCTGTATGAGGTTGGAAGGAGTCCTTCGGCCGGGCTCAAATCCGGTGCATTGGCTTTCGAGCTGCAGCAAAAACAGAAACAACCTGCTGCGTTTCCACTAAAAATCGCTCGTTGGACCATCCCCTTTTGGTGGACTGGCAAATCCTTGACGCATCGTCAGACAGGCGTTTCCCACTGGCCGAAAGGCCACAAGCAATCGGCTAACATTCTCACCATGGGGCCATCGCTTACATTCCGCGTGAGACCCCGCGGTCTGCATATATCTCATGACAAAAGGTTAGGCGGGTTCGGATGCAAGCAAACTATATCTAGAACTCGCAAAATGAGTTGGACAACTGACCCCGGTGTGGACAACGCCAACTTGGCTACCCAGTTATTCATTCCGCGAGGCACGGTCTTTGTTGTTCTACAGTGCCCCCCAACACGCTGGCTACACCGGATGTAAACAATGCCAGCCAGAACCACCACATTCTCCCGGCCCAAAACGCATATTCCGATTCTTTCTGCAGAAAACGTGCGTTCCGAACCTCGCATTCTGTCTCTCGAGTGTCGCCCAACACGAGAAGTGTTTACGCCAACGCTTTCCTACCAGCCAAGTTTCTCTGGTGGCAACAGCCCACCTGTGGAGCCCTCGTAGATCCTTTCCGTCTCCATACCAAGCCGTACAGCATTATTTGAAAACAAATACTGCCCCCGGCAACAAAAACGATGCGCAAAAAGACCTTCGGGAAGTGCGTGACATCAGGGAAGCAGATGTACAAGGACATAATCTTTGTAAACCCAGGCAACATTGTCATTAGTTTTGATGGCACATTAGCACAAAGAGGATATTCATCCCGTGTTAGAATAGGCACAGTCGATGAACTGTTCTCGGGCTACGTGCTGGAAATACTGAGGGCCTTGAAGGACGGCGTCTCTCAACAACAAGTGATGGAAAGGTATGACGTCCAAAAGAAGCACTTCGGCCACGTACGTGAAAATTGAGGCCAAGATCCTACAGGCTTTTGAGAGCAAGAAGTTGAACGCGAAAAGAAAGCAGCTGCAGAAGGTGGTGCACCCGAAACTAGAAGAGGCCTTGCTGCGGTGGATCGTCAGCACACGGGATGCGCAGTTCTGACAGTGTGAGTGCGGTGGAGCACATGACCGCTGCTAAGGAAAGTTGTCGTCTCCGCAAAATGTCGTCCAGAAAGCAGGCGGCAGTAACAGATTTCTTCTCAAAATAAAGCTATGTCCCAGGGAAACGTTTTCGCACAGTATTCTTTGTCCTTTCGATATTTCGACTTTCAGATAATTCTGACATTTTTGCCAACCCCATGAGATCCAAATTAACAGATCTCATAGGATACTTTATTACTTGAATGAGCCGTGGATTAATGCCGGCCACTCGCGCTCTAAGGTATGGAGGGACCAGTCAGTAAAATCCTCAAGCGATGCCCAGAGGAAGGGACCTATGGCTGGACTGAAGAACCCTTCTGGGAAGGATGAACAACTGATTGTTTTACATGCAGAAAGAAAAGAGGCCTTTGTTGAGGGGGCTGCTGATGTCTTCGGGGCAAGGAAAGGCACGAAAAGATTACCATCAAAAAATGGTCACAGCGCGCTCGAAGACTGGTTTACAAGAAGCTGCTACTCAACCTCAGGCCAAATAGCGCCATCGTCTCATGACTACTGCCTCTTACCCTTCCGTAAAACTCCACTTTCTGCCAACCACCAGAACAAGGATGGATTGTATCCAACAATAGCTTAGCAGCAACGGAATCGTCTGGGATCCAACCATGCAGAAGGCTGAACCTTGTAGACAAGAAAAGGTTGCGAGGCCGGAGCTGGAAAGGTAACGCGTTGATGCGATAGCTGAGCAACACGGACACACCGTCCTTCATTTGCCGCCATATCATTGCAAACTGAATCCGATGGAATTGGTGTGAGCCAAGTTAAAGATGCAACGTTCAGGCAAAAACCAGATATTCAAGATTGCATAAATGTAAGAACTGAGACCAAGCACTCTACAACATGCGAGCCCATATAACAGAAAGCTAGGTCAAGCACACCATTGGTGTACAAGAACGAATGTGGGAAGCGGATGACCTCGTTGACACAGTCCTTGACACCATTCTTATCGACACGCACGGAGACTCGGACATAAATTCAAGGAAAATTTAAACTACAGGCATATGCAGGAGTCACTGAAGGAGAGGAAGTTCTGGAAAGCAAAGGAGCTGGAAAACTGAATCTTGTATTACAGTGCAGCGGTCTTGAACGGCCTTTTTGAAAACCGGTAGCTTTGCCACTGGGCACTGTCTTCATTTAGTTTTGGAGAGAGTGAGATCAGCTTTAATACAGATGCAATTGATATTATGAGAATCAAGTTCTTGCTCATGACTCTGCCCTTGTGCGAAAAGAGCAGAACGACATACAGTATGGAACAGCTTAGTCATCTTGTCAGACACATCTAACTCTAGCAACATTCTGGACGCAATCCGCGTTTTCGTTTGAGTCAGGGAATGGCTACCTCAAGGCTTGGAGGGAAGGTGGCAATGAAATTCATAAACAAATCCGTCGAACCATAGCAGTGAAAACCACAGTGTGCATGCTGAGTGAGTTAACAATGCAAGCTGAAGGACTTGCAGTATTGCAGTTCTCTCAACATGCAGATAACTCAAAAGAAAGATCCAATGTCTCAAGAAGGGGTGAGGTTCTTCGGCAGAAAAGCTCCATACGCTCACACTTCATGGCCTTCTGCAAGGGTCCAAGATTCTAGTGAACATTCCTCATGAGCTGCCGAGTTTAAGCGCATGTTTGTGCACAAAGGTCTTCATCGGAGGGTGATTTTTAAGTGATAACGAAAAGGACCAGCGAAATAAGGGCATTGAGCATAGCCTGGAGTCACCGCAATGGAGTGCAAGTCCAGGGGATGATGCAACTGCTTCACCAAGTCAGTTGCATGAACTTTTGCCATCTGAGCTCGTGGATTTGCTGCTATTGCAAAAAACTACAACACGAGTCACGCCTGTGATAATGACGCTCCTGCTTTCTGTAGAAGTCTGTAAGTTCTTGAACTGCCAGCAGGTGCCCGCACATGGCAACGCACTTAAGAGCTCTCCAGACTTCGGGATCACTTGGGAGTGCCGAAATTTCTACCGTGTTTCATTCCATAGACGTCTTCAGACCGGCTGACAATATTCCTACTGTCCCTATCTACTATCTGGCAAAACCACGGCCAAGGTGATGCGTCTCTAAAGTCACCATCGGGGAAAGAAGACTCTGTTGACCTTGATACTTGTCAGTGGATCGTCAACTCCCTCATCATCTGCGTGCAGCAACACAGATATCAAACGAGCCAGTGTACGCCTGAAGCTGCCCAGTGCTCACGAAGAGAAAGCAACTGCCCATCACAACACTTCTTGAAGCTTCTGACTAGCAACATTACTTCATCGGACGGATCAGTAATGCTGATTAAACTTTGCCAAGCAACACGATGGTTTACTTGAAGGAAGCCGACAGGCTCAAGCTACCGTCGACCGGAAATGGCGAACTCTGGCAGGGAGCCGAGCAGTACGGCCTCCCTGCCGGCAAGGTGTCATTTATGTGAATGAGTAAAGTTACATGACCGACCACATGGTGGTCAAGTGGTATCACTTGGTGTGGCTTCTGCGACCGAAATCATCCCCGAAAAGCAAGTCTCCAACCTCGTAATGTTGGACTCGTTTCGGGGCCACCTGACAACCGAGGTGGAGACAAGAGTTGGTAGGAAAGAGCACGCAGACATGCTGACATTCCTGGAGGCCTGACAGGGAAGCTGCAACCACTAGACGTGGGCATTAACAAGCCTTTCAAGGATCTGCTTCTGCTGTGAGTATGAGCGGTTGGCAGTGGAAGGCCACAAAGTTCTGCTTTCTGGACGTGTGAAAACAGCCCCCTTGACGACAGTCTGTGACTGGGTGCTCTTGGCGTGGGTGGCAGTACCACGAGTTTCTTCTGATGCAGAGATCAGATAGGAAACTATCTGTTCTGTGCAGCAATCTATTTTGGATCCTCGCTATCATGCGTCTCTTTCAGCCGGTGACAAGGGTTATGCGAAACAACGCCTGGCGAGGACTTGGGAACTAATTATTCACTTCAGTGTACCGTATTTTCCGGACTATAAGGCGCACCCTTGTATGAAAGTTGCATTTTGCACAAAAATGTGCAAAATGAGAGAGTAATCGACTTTATTCAAGTCGAATGCATGCCAAGCGAACGAAGTTGAGGAGCTAGGCCCTCGCGAACCAACCTTTGAGCACTAGGCCTAGCTCTAGGCCAAGTCCCAGAGACGACGCGCAGCATCGATGCGCGGCAGAAAAATAAACCTTGACTTTTTGTACCTCTAAATGATCAGCTAGCCACACCTTCCTTTACACATGTAGTAACACGGCTGGAGCATGGCACAAAAAACTGCTCATCAAACGGAAACTGAGAAAGACGCGAGAAAATATCCTGCAGCCGCTTCGGGGAAGCATTCAGAGTCAAAATAGTGCAGCGACAGCAGTGCCTCCTGGAGGGGAAACACCACCTATGGCTACGTAGTTATGGTGCTCTACAAAGATGGCGCGCCGAATATAAAACAAAAATATTGTCGCAATCTGAAACAAAAATCTTATATAGAGTCGCATTGTTGTATAAGTCGCACCAAGAATAATGTTTGAAAAAAACTGCGACTTATACACCGGAAAATACGGTACTTGAGCAGGTGTGGGTGGGCCAAACTGGTTTGGGAGCAATTTGTGGGGCAGAAAAACCCGCACTTTTGAGCAGCTTCGGGGCAGAAAACCTACATTTTGGAGCAACTTAGGAGCAGAAAAACCTGCATTTTGGGGCACTAAAGTATATAACACATTTTGGAGCACCTTAGAAGTAACTCGTGACCATTTTAAGAAATCATCTTAGCCAGTTGTATTATGATTTACAATTCAAGTGAACTAGGCTTGTACCGTATTTTCCGGTGTACAAGTCACGGGTGTTTTTCAAACATTTTTCTTGGTGCATCTTATACAACAATGCAACTTATATGCGGGTTTTTTTCAAAAAAAGTTCACGGTGCGACTGTTTTTTATGTGCCGCGCGCCATCTTTTGTAGAGGACCGTAACTATGTAGTCGTATGTGACGCTGCCCATCCCAGGAGGCACTGCAGTTGCGGCGGTCTTCAACACTTTTCATAACTGACTCAGAAAGCAAAGAATTTGACGGTTTCCTCAAGCGGCTCAGTATGGATAGGCAAGGTAGTGAGAATAAAATCGTTTAAAGCATGTGATCGACGTTGCCTAATTCAGCCATTGTTCCGTATTCTTTTGCATCAGTCAAGTAAATAACATTCAAAGGTAAGTGGGCTGGTATTGGCCCCGAGCGGGACCGATTGGAGCGCTGCGATCGCTCGACCGTGACGTAGGATGGAGGATCACGTGATAAGGCCAGCTATTCCGCCTTGCTTTGGTCGGGGCCTTCGGAAACCGTTCGCTCGGTACTTTCGCATTTTTTCTGTGTTTGTAGCCTGATCAATACACGCGTGGATCGGCTTTGGCAGGTGCTCGAGCTCTGGGAGCAATGGTAAGGTACTGTTCGGGGCCGCAATGCCGCAGTTACGCCGACCGACCCAAATATCAGCTGCCACGTCTACCCCAAGGAGAAGCATTCCATTATGATCTCATAAAATGTGAACAGTCTCTACCCTGCGTGGCAGTACCTTTATCATACAGCTTCAATATTATTTGAACAATCGGGTTAAAAATGTATGTACAAGTTGGCGTCCACGCAATGCAAGTAGAGCTGAGTGCTAATAGACTTGCAACAGTAATTTACAGAGGGTAACAAGCCATAAAATTCTCACTGACTATTTTAATGCAAACATCACTCACAGCTTAGTGGTATTTAAGGAACCAGCAGCTGCATAAATGTGAGAATGTTACGTGGCTTTATTTATTTTACTTTAACCTCATGAGACCCATGCGTCCACCAGTGTGGACATTGGGTTTTTAATTTTGAAAAAAAAACGGCGCCGCACATAAGAAAGAACTCCTGTCCATCGTGATGGACATATTCTGTGCTGCCATCTGGTGGAGTGTGGAGCAAACAGCACTGAAAACAACGCGCTGCTCGCAATTGCAAATGGCGGCCTGCAGCACTCGCACGTTCTACGGCCGACGCCAAGGTATGTAATCAGTTTACGTGATTTACACAAACGGAGGCCTTGCTAATTTATATTTCTAGTGATCTTGAAAGTTCACAGACGGTTAATAATGCTTAATATTGACAACAGTAATAGCATGGGTTGCAGTAGTCGCTTGAAAAACTGCATGTCCGCGTGGGTGGACACTGGGACCCAAAACTTGTGACTTGAATTTCGCGATGACCATATTTTGCTCGCCATCAATGTCAAACACTCGCGAATTGAAAACAATTGGTTTGTCTGACTCTGTTATATTTTGCAGGACTAACAACAAGTCAGGCTGATGCCATTTTAGACAGTGTGTGCGGTGCCACAAGTTCTGACGTTGACGACTCTGACGATGACATTGATTTTGTGGCAGCAGAAAATGAAGTTAGAGAAGATTCTTCGTCTTCTGACGAATCAAGTGATGAAGATGAATCGCGGCCGCCTCCCAGGAAACTTTGGAAACCCTCTGCCAGCCCTCCATCCAACTCTGGCTTACCAGTTATGGAGACTGGGTGCCGACATGATCCAAGCAAGGGAACGTTCACACCTGGCGACTACTTTCGGCAGTACTTCGCTTCCAGCATGTATGAGACACTGGCTGAAAAGACTAACATTCGGATCCTGGAGCGAAATGGGACGATCGCAAAAGTAACAAGGCAAGAGGTTCAACATTTTTTTGGAATATCTATGTTGATGAGTACAACTGGGTACCCCGTCTTCGTTACTACTGGAAGGCTGGACTTGGAGTGCAGTTGATAATGAACGCCATGGGCCGAGACAGGTTTTTCCGGATCCGTTCTAACCTCACGTGCACAACTGAAATCGAGGTGCCTGATGCAGTAAAGAAGGAGGACAAGCTGTGGAAGGTGAAGCCATTTGTGAACATGATTCGGGATGGATGCCTTCTCTGCTTCGGCCGAACTGTTTCTCAATCGATGAGCAGATGGTCCCTTTTACAGGAAGAACAGCACTCAAGCAGTATGTTCCAAACAAGCCGCACCCCATAGGCCTCAAGAATTTCGTCCTTGCGGGACAGGATGGATTGGTTTACGATTTTCATCTGTACCAAGGAAAATCTACTTTCCCAGACTATGGACTTGGGGTGTCAGGAAACTCCGTCGTACATCTGTGCCAGACCATCCCACAGGATTCCACGCTTTATTTTGATCGGTGGTTCACGTCTGTGCCACTCCTCGAAGCACTGCTTAGGAAGAAGATATTCGCAACTGGAACGATAATGAAGAATCGGATCCCGAAAACAGCCGATCTGGCTTCAGACAAGGAATTAGCAAAACAATCTCGTGGGAAATCAGATGGTGTTCTGAAACACGATGGCAGCCTCTCCATAACCAAGTGGTATGACAAAAAGGCAGTCACACTAGCATCCACAGCCTTTGGTGTTGAACCCGTTGGTACATGCCAGCGATACAGTAAGCAGGAGCACAGAAAGGTTGCAGTCCCTCGTCCAATGGTGGTTCAAAAGTACAACGACAAAATGGGAGGCGTTGACCTCTGCGACAGGATGATGTCTTTTTACAGCCAACGTCGCCGTACCACAAGATGGACCCTCAGGACGATTATTCACCTCGTTGACCTGGCCTGCGTGAACGCATGGATTGAGTACCGTGCGAATAAGAAGTATCTGAAGCAACCTGCCATGCAGTACATCGAATTCAAAATCAGTGTGGCTGAGTCACTTCTCAGTACCACACTTGAAGAGGATTCAAACTCCAGCGATGAAGACACGGTTGAAGTTCCGCGCAAGAAAGTCAAGCCGCTGCCAAGCCTGCCAGTCCGGACGTCGCAGGCACTTCACATGCCAAAGAAAGACAACATCAAGAACGCTGCACGGTGCAGGAACCCTGGCTGCTCAAAGAAGACTCGGCACCGTTGCACGTCCTGTGATATGTACCTTTGCATTGAGACTGACCGGCACTGCTTCTTTGATTTTCATGCCAAGAAATAAGTTTCATTTCTTTGCCGGTATCGCTCCAGTTTTGTTATTCTTCCTCCCCAAAGCCTGACCTGAAAAAATTAACTCACAAAATGTTGAATAAAGTTTGTGTTCATTTTCCTGACTTGAAGTGTAAAGTCCCACTGTCCATGTAGGTGGACATTAATTTTTACTGAACCTGCAAACTAATACTGCAAAAAAAAATCATAAATGCTCAAACTAACTCCTAATCAAGCAGTTAATGTTATTTAATCTTTAATACCTATGTCGGATTTTCTCGGTCCCACTGAGGTATAAAAGATTGCTGATGCACAGTAGCTGCACTATAGTAAGTATTATTTATTTTTTGTAACCTATCTGCTTATCTTGTAGGAGCCCAAATAAAACAATTCTACAACTCTAATACTAATCCTAGCTACAGAAAATATTTGCATAATCTTTCTTTACAAAAGAAAAACAGCGATGCTGCACGAAATGCCATTGGCCTTTGAATGGTCTGATATTAGTTACATGAAATTAAATGTTATCAACAAGCTTTAATATTCGTCGCTCGAAAATTCCGACATCGCAGAAAAGTTACAAAACCTGCGCTTCAAAAACGTAAAAAAAAAAAAAAAATAGTTGCATTGTATTGATTTTGACGTACTTGCGACTTGAGAGGCAAGTATGTTTACCACTGAGCCGAGATTTGTGAATTTGTTCCGTTCTTGAGCTACGATAACAACGGGAGACGACCGATTATATTTGGAAAAAGGCGCTACCACTTCAACGTTCATCGCAAATCGCAATCTCTAAAGGCCAGTTGAGACACTAGCGCTTCATGAGTGCGCTTAACTGCGTCGTGCTAGAGAACCGAAAGCGAAACACCGGCACATCTGTGCTTCGTATGAAGCGTGGAATCCAATTCAAGGAATCGCGTATTGCACGCCGATATAAGCAGCAGGAATGTCCTGGTTTCGTCGAAACCGCAGGTCAAGCGCAATCAAACGCAACTGTCTGAGGTGCTCCAGTTGTTTCAGCTTCCCAGCTCTGGCCACGAGCTGCCGATCGATTCCATGCACGCTTCGGCCGGTGGGTACATACAACCCAACCAAGTGCAATGATTACATGGCATGTTCCTTCACGGTTTCACCCATGCTTTGCAGGAGCTTCGATGTGTCACCGACGTTTCATTCATCAGCTCGTGCGGGCACGAAGTGAGTGCCGACGTTTTGAGTATGAATCAATGAACGTGTAGCAATCCTTATCCAGCTTCTTGATTCTACAGAACATATGTCCCAGCTATGAAGAACACTTTCGCCCTCAATCAACAGGCGTGGACATTTAGTGGGCCTTGTCCACGAACGATTGATGCTGGTTACAGACAGCACAACTGAAAGCGGTTACATAGTTGTAACGGGGCGTTCAATCGAATAGAAGTTAAAAAAAATTCGCCTACCTTCAATGGTAGGTTGCACTATCAAGCATTACGTTGCTATCGGGACAGCCGCCGAAAACGACAAGTTGACCCGTACCCTCCGCCGCGCCAGTCCACGCTGTCAGCGCTGCAGTGCAGCCGACCATTTCCCTGCTCGCCTGCAGCCGGCTAACCGGCTCCCCGAAGCGTCTGGTACGGTAGCCGATTTAACAACTCCGACTGGGTCGAGTGGTGAAGCGAAACATTGGGTTAAAAGAAGCCTCAAACACCCGTAGTATTAAAAAAGTGAAGACCGAGACACTCCATTCTTGACGCAGAGTGCAGGAAGCGGTCACGTGATCCCTCATCCTAGCCGTCACGTGACGATAGGCCCGTCAGGTGGCGCTACGCCATGTTCCCGGGGCTAATACATGCATTGCGGAAAATTTCCTTGTGTCTTTCCTAGTTTCCGTTTGATGAGCTGACTTTTCTGCCATGCTCCAGCAGTAGTTGCTACATGTAAAAGGAAGGATTGCGGCTAGCTAATCTTTTAGCGGTACTGAAAGAAGTGTGTCAAGATTTATTAATGTGCCAGCACATTGATGCTCACGTCGTCTGCCGTGACTTGGCCTAGGCTAGGCCTCGAGGTCCGAAGCTTGGGTTTATGAGTATCTGACACATTAAACTTTCATTCGCTCAGCATGTGCACACTCTAATAAAGCTGCCTACATTCTCATTTTGCATGATTTACGTCCTTCTGCTGCGAAAACACTCGATTGCCCCCGTCAGACAGCGCCGTGCTTTGGGCACCTCTCGCGAGTCGAAACATCAAAGCTGTAGCGTCAAACGGTCACGTGCGAAAAGCCGTTTGTTCGAGACTCCCATCTCGCAATACTGATGCAGATAAAAAGAAAAAATTCATATCTTAAACCATGCACAGAGGTGCAACTTATACAAAGGTGCCACTGATATACCAACTTTTCTGCTAAAACGGCACCATATACGGAGGTGCGACTTATAATCCGGAAAATATGGTACAAGAGTTGAAAAGTATTGAATAGAACTTTACTTTGAAATATATTGAATTGCAGACCCAACAATATTTAATTATCAGAACACATTTCGATTAGAAATGAAGGGTCACAATTTGGCAAACATAAATGTTACGATGCTACATTGCATCATACATTGTACATGTATGATACATTGAATCTATAGGATGGGTGGATGGACATACACAGCTGAGCCAGGGAATCGGACAGCGGCTTGCACCCCTGGCAATGAAAAAGTCAAGGTTGTCAGTCGAGCTTTCGCTTTCCATTAAATCTGGCATCCCCGTGACCTTTCGCACAGCATGGCGCAATTTTGGCAGATTTCACGTTTTTGGCGCCACTATGCGCAGAAAATTGTGAATGTATCAAAATGGCACTATTGGCACAACTGTCCCATCCCTGCTTGAGTGAAAAGCCGATGGCATGGCCACCAGTGGTTCCCGTTTCGACCCATTCCCATTTCAATCTTCCCGTTTTAACTTCCCGCTTGGACCCAGCTCAAAACTATCTTCTCGTTTCCACCTTTTCCCATATTGCCTTATCTCGAAACAATCTTCCCACTTCAACCATTGTTCGTTATCTGCTGGGCCGGTTCGTTTGTCAATGTTCGTTATCAGTTGGGTCGGTTCAAGAGTCCAATGACACTCGTGTGGTGCTTTAGGTAAGGTCAGACCACCAAATGAGGCATCGGGACACACTGTCGATGTATCAAAAGAAAGTATATTAAAAGAAAACTAGCCAAACTATTTTACAAATGTACAGTTGCAATAAAGAGGTTCATCTCACAATCAGTTCCGTTGATGATAGGTTTGCAGTTGACCTCAGCCTTCGGGTTCTTGGTCGATCGTCGAAGATCGTCACTGCCGGACCTGGTCCTGGTCACCGTCGAAGGTCGGTCGCTTCGGGATTTGGTCCAGTTCACCGTCAAAGTCCGTCGCTTCGGTATTTCGTCCAGCTCACCGTCGAAGGTCGTCGCTTCGGGATTTGTCCAGCTCACCGTCGAAGTTCGTCGCTTCGGTATTTCGCCAGCTCACCGTCGAAGGTCGTCGCTTCGGGATTGGACAGCTCACCGTCGAAGGTCGTCGCTTCGGGATTTGTCCAGCTCACCGTCGAAACTGTGGTTCAGCCCACCGGTGCCTACTCGGAGCATCGCCGAGTGCAGCCGGTCGCTTGTTCGGATCGCTGCCGAATAGTGCGTGCCGCGAGCTCTTCCAGCCCGAGCCTTGCCGCTCTTCTTCCACCTTTTCTTCAACCGCTTACCGCATGACAATACCCCCTTCTTCAGAATTCAGTAGGGCTGAATTTTTCTTCGTCATGATGCTTTACCGACTACGAAGCCTCCCTGTCTTGCTGCTCACGTTCACTTAATTGTCTCTATGAAAGTCCTGAACGTCTTATATCAAGTTTACACAAAGCACATCACATTGAATCCGGTCCAATAGATAGACAGTCGATTACAATAAACCATAACTGAATCACTTGTATTCATCACTGTCTTCCCTGTTTTACAACACGGTGCAGGTACCGATTTTCGTACCGCACCAGCTGCTCACTCTTTTTTTTTTTTTTGCTGTACCTATTGCTTATACCCTACTCATGTAATCCGCTCCAATATTATCCTTGCCTTTGATGTACTTGACCCGAAAAGTAAACTCTTGCAAGGCCAAACTCCATCGCATCACTCTGGCATTGTTGAGTTTCGCCTTGTTTAAGTACTCTAACGGTTGGTGATCTGTCTCAACATCGAAATCTTTTCCATATAGGTATATGGCATATTTGCCTACTGCCCACACTAGCGCGAGACATTCGCGTTCTATAGCCGAGAAGTTCTTCTCGCTCGGGCTAAGCTTCCGACTACCGTAAGACACTGGGTGAAGCATGCCCTCGTGTTTTTGCAAAAGCACTGCTCCAACTGCCTCGTCTGATGCGTCTGTTCGTAAGACAAACGTCTTTGACAGATCTGGTGCTAACAAAATTGGGGGTTCTGCTAGTTTGCTCTTTAGCACTTCGAAACTTCTTTCATGTTCCGCATTCCACAAGACGCTATTGCTTTGCCCCTTTTTGGTGAGGTCCGTCAGTGGTGCAGCTATCTCTGCGTATCTTGGAATGAACTCCCTATAATATCCAGTGAGGCCTAAAAAGGCTCGCACTTGTTTTTTCGTCTTCGGCACAGAAGCTTGCTGAATCTTATCCAGTATTTCCGTCTTCGGTGAAATCTGCCCCATGCCTAACTTGTGGCCCAGAAAAGTTATGGAATTGAATCCCAATTCGCATTTGTTCGGTTTCACCGTGAGCCTGCTCTCCCTTAAACGTTCAAAGATTTGCCGCAACGTCTGGCAGTGCTCGTCCCAAGATTCTGTTGCAATGAGAATATCGTCTATGTAGTGGTACACGTTCGGTATACCCTCCAGGACGCGTCTCATGAGTTTTGTGAACATCGCCGCTGCAGTCTTCAACCCAAACGGCATGAACAGGAATTGGTAAAGACCGGAGGTCGTTGAAAATGCGGTCTTCTCTTTGGCTGACTTTTCCATAGGTATTTGCCAGTACCCCTTCGCGAGATCTAGTTTGGAGAAGTACTTCTTTTGGCCCACTTTGGTAAATACCATATCTGCTCTAGGTATTGGTTCCGCGTCAGCAACCAGTACATCATTTAATCTCCTAAAATCTACACAGAGCCTATTGGACCCGTCAGGTTTCTTTACCATTACAATGGGAGAGTTGTAGGCCGAAGTGGATCGTTCAATAATGCCTAACTTCAGCATTTCTCCTACTTCTTCTTCTACCTTGTCCTGGATGGAAAAAGGTAGGGGATACTGTCTCACGTATACAGGTTTTTCTGTCATCAATCTTAGTGTACACTGTAGTACCTGTGTTCGGCCTGGTAAGTCAGAAAATATGTCTTCATATTCTCTGCTTGCGTCAGCCAGGTCTTTCGTTTGTTCCGGACTAAGTCTGGGATTGATTAGCACATCCTGAGCCCCTTGTTGTCTCTTTAGGCTAGGTGTTGTGATCTCTCCCAGGTCTTCTGGATCATCTTCGATCACCATTACTCCACAGCTCTGGTTCGGGTGCACGCGATCCACGTACTTCTGCAACATGTTCACGTGGAACATTTTTCTTTTGTCACCTACCAGCAGCTCATAGTTTACGTCACTTTTTCGTCTTGTAACTTCGTATGGTCCCTTCCACTGCATCGTTAACTTATTGTGCTCACTGGGTAGCAATATTAGTACTCGGTCCCCTGGCTCAAAACGTCTAGCCAAGCTTTTCTGATCATACGATTTTTTTTGTTTAGCTTGCGCTTCTGCCATGTTCTCATGCGCCACCTCACAGGTCTTCTTTAGCTTGTCCTTTAGTTCGATCACGTACCCATAGGAAGTTTTTAGCTGTTCATCTAAGCTTTTGTTCGACCACAACTCCTTAAGTATGGTCAATGGACCTCTCACATTGCGCCCGTACAGCATCTCGAACGGCGCAAATCCTAGACTTGCCTGGGGTACTCCCCTGTAAGCGAAAAGAAGTGCGGGGATATACCTGTCCCAGTCGGTGGGCCGTTCTTGACACGTTCTCCGCAGCATACGTTTGATTGTGCCATTGAATCTTTCAACTAGCCCATTGCACATTGGATGGTATGGAGTGGTCAGTAGCTGCTTAAACGATAACAGGCGGCTTATTTCTTTCATGAGATCTGAGGTAAAGTTCGAACCTCGATCGCTTAAAATTTCCTTGGGTATTCCATATCGAGAGAACATCTCTACAAGGGCTTCTGCTACTTGTGGTGTGTCAATAGTTCTCAACGCCACTGCATCTGGGTACCTGGTCGCCATGTCGACCATAGTCAAAATATATCGATTCCCTTTACTTGACTTCGGTGTTATTGGTCCGATGATGTCAATGGCCACCCGGTGAAATGGTGTTTCAATTATGGGCATAGGTATCAGTGGTGCCTTCTTCACAGTTCCTTTTGGTATTGTGCGCTGGCACACACTGCATGATCGCACGTAGCGTTTCACATCCCCTTGCATACCTGGCCAGAAAAACTCTTCCGCTACTCGCGCGATGGTAGTTTTTACTCCTTGGTGGCCAGACATGATTCCATCATGAGCGAGCTCCATTACACTTTCTCGATACCTTGTTGGTACGATGAGCTGAAGCCTGACTTCCCCCGAGCTAAACTTACATCGGCGAAACAATATACCATCTTCCACAACGTACTGTGTCGTTACATCGCATCTCCACTTCCGCACCCTTTTGTCAAGGTTCTCAAAGCATCGCCGCAGACTGTCATCGGACTTCTGCTCTTTCGTTAGTTGTAGCGCTGTTACCTCCAGCAGTTGTATGACCGGTACTTTAATCTGTGGCAGTGGTTTTTCTTCACTTTCGACCTGATTTTTTGTTTTCACTGCAAATGATACTTCGTTATCAATCTGCGTGTAATTCGGTCTTTCCTGTGATTTTGTGCTTAGACTCTCGGTTTCCGGGGTTCCTTGTGGTGGGTTGCACTTCACGACTGGCGACATACCATCGTTATTACCGTGAAAGACTTCGTCCAGTTTTTGTTTTACTTGGGAGCCTATATCGGCGTTTCGTCTGCGCCACTCTCGATCCGGACAGTCCACCTTTCGGACTCCGGGGATATTGCCCAGTATCAGGTCATATAGAGGATCTTCTGCGCACTTTGCATTTACTTTACCAGTGTAATAAGGGCTCTCAATGTCGATTATGGCTTCAGGCATTGTTCTCACGGTCCCGTCCACCAGGATCACCCCTGTGGATGTCCCTGTGAGTTCCTCATCGCGTACAAGATTCCTTCTCACTAATACGGTGTTCGTACCGCTATCTCTAAGCACTGAAATACTATTACCATGCAGTCTACCCTCCACCACTGGCATTATAACTCCCAAATGGTGTTCTGAAACACTGTCAGTAACTGGTGACATTTTAGATTCCTTATTTTCTTTCCCCTGTGCTTTGCTGGTCCTTTGTGCACTTCTTCCCTTATCGAGAAAGCATGCTACTTTATCTTTCGATTTATTTCTGCACTGTTCGGCCCTATGTCCTACTTTACCACACTCCCAACACCGTACGCCTGTGTGCGTCTGTCTGTATCCACTTCTGCAGTCACTTGCCTTATGCCCGGTCTTGTGGCACAGAAAGCATATAGGAGGTGTTCTCTTGGGTCCACCCTTTTGTTCGCTGCTCCTGGCGATATCGCCGTCGTGGCTCTCTGCTGCGCCTAGCTTATCCCTTATCACGCCCAGATTGCTCTTTCCTTGCGCCTCCAGGTACTGGTCTGCTAGCTCTGCCATCTCTTGTGCTGAGCTGACCTTCCGCTCTTTAAGAAAAATGGCCAGTTTTGGATGGCAGCAGCACAAGAATTGCTCAGCAATCATCCTATCCCTCAGCGCGTCGTACGTCTTGTCCGTCTGCGCCATCTCCAGCCATCTATCGAAATAATTAGTCAGTCGTGTGCAAAACTGTAAACCTGTCTCTGCCTCCTCAGGCTTGCTCTTTCTAAACTTTTCCTTGAAGCCATCTGCTGTTAGCCTAAATCTTTGAAGAAGGGTGATCTTGACCTTCTCGTAGTCCAACGAGTCATCAGCTGTCATCCTCCCGAATGTTGTTAGGGCTTCGCCGACGAGACAAAGACTAAGTGAGGTTGCCCATTCCTCCTTCGCCCAACCCTGACCAATCGCTATTCTTTCAAATCTATGAAGATATGCATCTAAATCGTCCCGTTTCTCGTCAAAGGGCGCCATTATTTTCTTCAAGCACGCGTGCCTCCTAGGCTGCTCTTCTCCCTTTTCGGCTGGTGTTGACCTATCCGTCCGTTCTGTTTCTGCTAGTCGTAACTGAAGCTCCATCATCGCTCTTTCATGTTCTGCCTTTTGTTGTTCTCTTTCGGCCTCGCGCCTCGCGTTTTCTCTCTCCCTCTCGGCTCTCTGTTCTTCCCTTTCGGCCTCGAGCTTCGCGTTTCTCTCTCCCTCTCGGCTCTCTGTTGTTCCCTTTCGGTCTCAAGCTTTGCGTTTTCTCTCCCTCTCGGCTCTCTGTTGTTCTCTTTCGGCCTCGAGCTTCGCGTCTTCCCTGGCAATCATTCGGCCTTCTCTTTCGCGTTTCCTTTCATCCTCTATGAGACGCAACACTTCTTCTTTTGTCAACCCGAGGGAACTGCTTAGTGCTAATATCTTCTCCAAATCCATTTCAATGATCTGATATCAGGCCGTCAACAGTGCATCCGTTCTTCCTCAGTCTGCGGTCTGATCCTGGCAGGCTCGCCAAATTTGTGGTGCTTTAGGTAAGGTCAGACCACCAAATGAGGCATCGGGACACACTGTCGATGTATCAAAAGAAAGTATATTAAAAGAAAACTAGCCAAACTATTTTACAAATGTACAGTTGCAATAAAGAGGTTCATCTCACAATCAGTTCCGTTGATGATAGGTTTGCAGTTGACCTCAGCCTTCGGGTTCTTGGTCGATCGTCGAAGATCGTCACTGCCGGACCTGGTCCTGGTCACCGTCGAAGGTCGGTCGCTTCGGGATTTGGTCCAGTTCACCGTCAAAGTTCGTCGCTTCGGTATTTCGCCAGCTCACCGTCGAAGGTCGTCGCTTCGGGATTTGTCCAGCTCACCGTCGAAGGTCGTCGCTTCGGTATTTCGCCAGCTCACCGTCGAAGGTCGTCGCTTCGGGATTGGACAGCTCACCGTCGAAGGTCGTCGCTTCGGGATTTGTCCAGCTCACCGTCGAAACTGTGGTTCAGCCCACCGGTGCCTACTCGGAGCATCGCCGAGTGCAGCCGGTCGCTTGTTCGGATCGCTGCCGAATAGTGCGTGCCGCGAGCTCTTCCAGCCCGAGCCTTGCCGCTCTTCTTCCACCTTTTCTTCAACCGCTTACCGCATGACACACTCCTCCTTGGTGACCTCTTTTTGCCGTCTCCTAAAACAACTTGATATGATCACCAGCAGTCAATACCAATCGCAGTGGCAGTTTCCAACATGGCGGCACCGTGGAGACCATGTCGCTTCGCTCTGTTGCCTTGTTCAGTTCCACACTGGTGGTCTACTGTGCTTTTCGCCCTGCGACACCGGACGATCTTCCTGCTCACCTTCGCCCGCTGGCTTGCGTTCCCGTGCACGTGGGTCTCGGCTGATTATCTGTCAACCTGCCCGGTCGCTCCGCTAAGCCTTCTCCGTCCGCTGGATCGCGTCGGCTTCCTGGCTCACGCTTCCCTGGCTCTTCACGAGAAGAGACGTACCTCCGCGGTACGTCTCTTCTCGGCCAGCAATGATGTGGAACCCGATCCAGGACCCTCCAGGAGTTCTCTGCCCATGTTGTGACAGGAAAGTGCGTGAGACCGAGGCTGACCTCTGCCACGACACATGCAACATGTGGCACCATCAGACCTGTGTCCGTCTGTCACACATGGGAATACCGGAGACTAGGGAGCAGTGTTGACCCTGGCACTGCCCCGGCTGCACCGCCGACTTGGACGGACGATTACTTCGACGTCCACTAGCCAAGCTCAATGCTCCCTTTCCCCGTCGCCACCCCTCGACATCGCAGAGGGCCGTCGGGTTGATGCCAAACACCAAACACAAGCACCCCCTGCGACGCAGGTTTGGCATGTCTCGTCGCAGCAGCTGACAATCTGGTTTTGCAACGCCAGGTCAGTCCGCAACAAAATACACAAGCTCCAAGCAACCATGGCCCTCGATGCCACGCAAAATTCACTCTCTGCCAAACATGGCTGGACCCATCCATCCATAACAGCCAGTTCTGCTCCTCCCGAGTATGTTGTTTTCCGAAAGGACCGAACAACTTCCCGCAGGGGCGGCGTCATGGTCGCTGTGCCAAACACACTCCAGTGCCGCCGAGTCGAGAGCTAGGGGATGACTTGGAAGCGCTGTTCATTGAAATCACAGTCAAGAAACGAGGTGCCTTGTGGCCTCCATTTGCTGCCCCCAGCTCTCCGCACAGAGTCATACAGCCTGCTCCATTGTTCAGTGGAACGCATTGCAGCCCTTTGCAGCACGTATCATCAACGTTTACATTCTCGGCGACTTCAACGCCCACAATGACTGGACCGATCCTCTGTCCCCACTTCCGCAAGACCCCACATCTGATGTGCTCCTGGACCTCGTTTGAAACAAGTGGCTTCACACAGCTGTGCACGGAGGCTACATACACAGCTAATACAGGAAAATCGTTGTGCTGCTTTACTCTTAATCCAACTCTTGTCCACGACTGTGCTGTCACTGCTGGCCTGAGCAACCCTGACCATAAAGCCACTCAGCTATCGACATTTCTGCTTCCTCCTACCCGAGGGAAGCGCATTCGGCGACAGGACCTCCTGGAGCGCTGCACGAGAATGAAGACTCAAAATGCGAATGAGCCATTCAATGCGCTGATTTGGAAAAGGTGTCCCAAGGTAGATTTCGCCTCCCTCAACGACCGTGGAGTCTGCTGTGGCCAACACCACATCAGTGCTGCAGCCCATGGATCAGGGAGTAATCCAAGCTCTAAAAACACACTTCCACAAGAGGCTCCAGCAGAGGATGCTTCTGTGCATGGACCAAGGCAAAGACTACAAGGTGAATATCCTTCGGGCTGTGTTCTTCCTTGACCAAGCTTGAAGGCAGATCAGTGCTAGCACGATTGCCAATTGTTTCAGGCATGTAGGATTTGCCTCAACCCTGCAAGATCCAGGTATTCAGGGATTTGCCTCCAGTAGAACATGAGGGTCTTGCTGAGGAGGAAGACCAAGACCTATTGGAGCAGTTTCTCAGTAAAAGGGAGTTTCATTTGACTTCGATGAATATGGACAGATCGACAATGACGTCGCAACCTGCTCTGAAAACACCGTGGAGAGTATCGAAGCTGGAATTTGCAATGAAGAAAGTTGTCCCGACAAACAAGACTCACACCGACGACTCTTTACAACAGTCTCTTCAGTACGCAGAAAAAGGACAGGGACTGGTTGCACAAATTCAACACGGGAGAGGTGCACCAAATTTCTGCATCAAAAGCATGACTTCAAATAAAGGTGGTTTGATAATAAACAAATCTCGCTCCTATTTGGAAATGATGCTTTATTGGTACAGTTGAACCTCAATATAACGAACTTCAATGTAACGGAATCCTCGATTCAACGAAGTATTTCACTTTTAATGATTTCTTGTCCATAGACCCCCATGTATTTATACTCTTTATATAACGAAGTCTGTTTCACTACTATTTCAATATAACGAAGCGCCATTGCCATAGAGGGCAATAAACAAATAGACTCAAAAAACAACTTCGCAATTGTTTAAAGGAGCTGTGCAACGATTTTAACGTTGAAAGAATTGGCGTTTTCTACTTTTGACATTGTTCACCTTGTCACAAAGGACAGAAAACACACCTCCTTCCTTCGAAATGTTGCGATTCCGCCGCGTAATCGCGAGGCAAAAATGAGAATATTCCTCGACCTGCAGCCGCGAGCGGCGGCCATGAGAAACACGCGGCATGACGTCAATGGGGAATCTTGTAGAAAGATAGCAAGTTGTGCGAATACCTGCTCGATAAAAGGTAACTTTTCTATAAATCTTGTCGTTCCAACATAAATATAAATGCGTCAAAAACCTGGTATCATCGACAAAACTTTTATTATACGGAGTTTCAGTGGCGCCATCTATCCTAGGTCCACAAAACCGTCAGCAGCGGAACAGCCGCCAGAAGCCGGAGGGAGGGGGACAGGGTCGGACGGGTATGGCCGGACCCGGATGAGACTTTCCTCCTTTCACCAGCACCTGGTCACGCGGTCGCGAGCGGATGAGTCCTCGCTGCTCACTGATGGCTCTAAAGAGAGAGCTTCACCGGAACCCCGCGCCTTCCCCATTGACGTCACAGCGCACGTGACTCGGAAGTTAGTGAAGGAGTTGAGAGGCGCCGAAAACCTCAATCTTTGTCCATTTTTAAAATAAAAACTAGGACATGCAGGCAAAAGCGGTTTTTTGTTCTTTACTTCAGAAAGGTCGAGACACCAACTCCCACATTAGTTAAGCAAAGCACTGAAACAGTTGCACAGCTCCTTTAAAAAAAAATATTCTGCACGAACACGAGCGCTTGATAGGTTACTTCACAGGGACGGGCGTCCCAACATGCCCAGGCTGCCCGAGCATGTGGCAAGGCGCATCCCGCGGGGGCTGGCCAGAAAATGCCGAGCAAAAAGTTACCACGGCATAACAGAATCACCACTGACATTCACCGATCATCATAGTCCACTGTAGCGCGGGTAGCGCGAAAGCCAACTTCAGCGGGAGCGGCGCAATGGCGCAACCGAGCGAGCAGTCCCATCTAGGAGAAGACCGAGAAGAATGACTATCGTTTTGCGAGCGTGAGCGTTGAGCAAAGGCACAAGAGGGCACAAGTGCTGTGTAGGTTTGAAACATTGGAACCGCCTAACCAGCTTTGTTTTCCAACCAGGCGGGTTCACTCCCGTGCTTGCTACCATGGGGAAATGTAAAGTTCTTTCTCTGGATGAGAAAGTAACGTTTTGGACACCATCTCCAAAGGCGAATGGAAGAAGGATGTCGCAGCTCGCTTTGGTATGCCGCAGAGTTCCCTTTCAACAATTCTGAAAGCAAAGTTTTCCATTCTCGGCTCCCTGAAGTGTGGCACAAGCAATCAACGAGAGCGACTGAAAGCTGCCACTTATGAACATGTGCATAAGGCAGTTTTCACTTGATTCATGGACACTCGTGCGCAAAACACCCCACTGAGCAAGGCTATCTTGCAGCAAAAGGCCAAAGACTTTGGGTGTCTTCCGGATGAAGACAAGTTCAAGGTGAGCACTGGATGGCTGCACAGGGTTCAAGGCCCGGCACACAATTGTCGGAAAGATGACAAGTGGAGAATCAACACCAGCCGATGCGCCCCGAAGCTGCTGCTTGGGTCGAAAAGGAACTGCGGGAACCATGATGCTGACATCTACAATGCGGATGAGACTGTTTTCTTTTATCAGTTGCTCCCAAATAAGACACTGGCCCTAAAAGAAGATATCAATGCCACGGAAGAAAACAGAGCAAGGTGCGGGTCACGAGTCTTTTCTGTGCGAATATGGACGCGAGTGACAAGCGGATGCCGTTCATAATAGGAGATATTCAAAACACTTAGTGGTCTGGCAACACTGTTCGGCGCCGCCATCTTCTCTGCGGCAAGGTTTGGCGTGCCGCCGGTGGAACAGCCGCTGTATCACTGTAGGTATATGCTACACGGCTAGCTAAAACCGTCGCGGTAGGTTTTTTTAGCTTTCGAGATGCAACAAGACTGGGCGCCGGACATCAGTGTTCTTCCGAGGATAACTGACGCGACACTGGAGGCCTTCTTCGCCATCAGTGATCCGTCCGGCCGCCAACGAGAGAAGGCTTACCGCTTTGCGGTAGAAGCGTACACCGAGCCTTCTTCTGTGGCAACGCAGACATCAGACACGAGGTAAGCGATTTTATACACCGTTTAATTCTCTGTAACCGCAGGAAAGGCTACAAGGAGGAGCTCATTGCTTATCGCGGGCTAACGGCTGCATGAACTCACGCAGTCGGCATCCTCTGGCGAGGAGCTCCCCTCTAAGCCTTCCCTGCGGTTCAACACAACGTGAAACGAAATGTAGCAACGTTCAGCTTCTAAAGGTACATCGAAAGTTTAAAAATCTATCAGGGACTTTTACTGCGTGGTTGCTTTGCTACGCCGCGCTTTAAGCACCGTCGATGAAGTGTCTCGCTCTGACACCTCCGCTACGAATCGAACCAAGTGCAGGAGCTCGTAATCACAAAATACACAATATCTATTACATTTTTCAGTCACGAATGACTACAGGGTGCACTTAATCGGAGCTATGCTGTTTTTATTTATCGTTAGTGCTTCTGACAGCCGAAGCTACGCATTGAGTGGTGTTTACCAACACGCTCCGTACCAACAGTTGATGAATAAAAAAATGCGCAGTGGCAACGAGTCTACATTACTTCGCGGTCCCGTCAGAGTGGAATTAACGAAGTTTTACTGTACCAGGGATATGAAATACAGCAATGCGTTGTCCAAGTACTTGCATAATGCCTTGTACACTTTGTGTATAAAGGCCGAGGTACGCTGGCAGTGGCAGCTCTCTACTTCTCGCTTCCTCTTTTTGTCGTACCCTCTTCACCTGCTACTTTGCACCAAAGCAGCTCCTCTCAGTTTTGGAGAGGACGTTAAGGAGCTTTTTTTGCCCTGCAAATACAGTCGAATTAACTGGACTGGGGTAGAGAAAACATCAAAACGTAGAAGGAAAATTGTTGGCTTTAAGGCACTGCTCATTTTAATGTTGGTCAGTTCTCACATGTGTCCTTCGTCCATTCCTTTTCGCAGCTCTGGAATCGTGCATGTGCGTGGCACCTGTTTCCGCAGCCAAAAAAAGACCGGACTGCCATACCCTGTGTCGGTCACCTTTAGGGCAGGTGATATAGCCGCAACTGCCTGTAAATGTCCAGCTGGCAAAGGAGGCACGTGCAGCCATGTGCTTGCACTTCTGCAGCTCCTGATGCAGCTTCAAAAAGAAGGCTACAAAGAGCCACCTCCTGCCCTTTCCTGTACTGAACTACCACAACAGTGGAGACGCCCTCGACAAACAGGAATCGCACCAGCCAGTGTGCAAGATGTTGATTGGCGACGAGTGTGTGAGGGAGGGTCTGATGTGCCCAGAGCGGTCAAGCGTCCCGCGTCTGGAAGCCAAAGGAGTGAGAGTGAGGTGGTCGCGTCAGTGCGAAACCTCGGAGGACACCTCGAAGTTCTAGGCAAGTGTGCCTTCGCTTCTGTGCTCCTCAGCAGTGCAGGACCATTGGTGCCTACCAAACTTGGCCCTGCACCATCTGGCTCCCCGGCGGCATACCACCAGTCTCGGCAGCTCTCCGGCTTCACCACCTGGCTGGTAAACATCGACCCCGGAACAAGCCGCATGCTTTTGGTGCCAGGGTTCCAGTTTCCCGAGAGGGACCAGTACATCTTTGAGGAGCAGCACTCGGAGCGTGAGAGAGCCATCTTGGATGTAAGTATGTGCAATACGGTCAGGTTGTTTTAATTCAATCTCCAAGGGTGAAACAGGATTTGGGCAAATCTAACAATGTTGAATCAAGAGAAGTACACAAAACAAAGCTTTGCTCATCTAGAAAAGCTATTGGCAATTCTTGTCTACGGTTTTCTTTTAGCTCAAACCTCAGGATACGAGCTTTTCTCGTGAAAGTGCTGCAATTTTCTGTGCTACATCTGCTTCTGTGGCATTGGGTGCCAAGGCTTCTCGTTGTATTTCTCAAGGTTACTTGATAGATCTCAGTGTTGTGAAGAACACGGTTAACATTCCTTTTTCAGTTGGTGCACACTTCAACGTTTGAATTGATCGTTTTGGAAAAGTGGCAGGAATTATGGGAAGTTCGGTCTATTTTTGATGAAAGTTTGTGCGCTAGATGGTGCCAGCTTGCCACTGCTCGCAGACGTTTCGCTAGCAGACGACGGAGTAGCCCCTCTCGACATCCCCTGCAAGGTCAGCGAGGCGCGCTTGCGATGCATGGTGGGAACTTCGGTCTATGCTAACTTCGCCAGCGCTATGCCCGCTTGCGCCGTTTGAAGGCGCGCGGTCTTTCCCGGTTTTCCGAAACTGTCAATTAACAGAGGTGGCAAACGACACTTGTCCGAGCGCTGATTTGATGCCACAAACTTTGGAAAACTACCATTGCAGTTGTTTCAGCATGGTAGCTTAGATGATGCCTGCCGCTTCCCCAATTCCTGAAGCGTAAACTTTGTCTGCACAGTCACAATACATCTGGTGTAGAGTGCGCTCCGGGGTATACAAGCGGTGCTTGCTGGTGAGTTCTGCGTTTGAGATAGACTGCCAGAAAGCATGCAGCTGTGCAAGGTCCCGGACAGGTCATCTTGAGCACAGAAGCCACTGTAGTCACCAGCAGGCGCCACTTAAACTCTCCAATGTGCGCTCTACACAAGATTGATTACGACTGTTTACATGGGAATGGCATGAATTCCTTACACACGTCTTCTAGACATACTTCTGCCACAAACTAATTTACATATAAAGCTTGAACGGTTTTTCACAGATAAGTTATAGGCCAAGCTGGGACGAGGGCACGAAAGGCTTTTATCAAAGACGTCTCACTCCTGTCCGAGCCCACTTAATTCGACATTCCTCATGACATGGTCTACATCGGCACGTAATATCGTGCCCATTTACATTCGTGGGCATCCATAACATGCGGTTATCACTCATTATATCACACAAGTAATGGGCATACGTGTGCACCTTCGTGGCTCATACTGCCAACCGACACACCAGCTATGTGCCGAGCTAGGAGGCATGTTTTCCCAGCGCGGTCGGTGACATGGCGTAACCAAGGAGGGAAATCAACTTTTGTTCAGTGCGGCCCCTATCATCTAAATGTTTTTTGAAATGCCTTTCAAATCATTGTGCAGCCTTTTTTGATGCCAAATTCAGGGGCAACTGCAGGAAAAAGCATTTCATGGCTCAAAAGAGAGTAAAGCAGGCTGTAGCATGCTAAACTATTCTATACTAAAAATTTGAGTTCGTGCTTCCTTGTTTCTTTGCAGGAAATATCCCTATGTACAGAGGACGCCTGCAAGCTCGAGCAGAATACTCGGCAGCAAAGTAAGAGCAAGACCTGGGGTGATGCACGGCAGCACAGGCTGACAGCTTCATCTTTTGGAAAAGTCTTGGCACGACAGCAGTGGACGGAAAGGGGGCTGCACAACTTGCTTGAACCGAAAGATTTGACAGGGGTCCGTGCCGTTCAGTACGGGATAAAGAACGAGCCATTAGCTGTCAACCGGTATGTCGCAGTGTTGAAGAAACTCGGACACGACGTCACAGTGAAGCACTGCGGCATTTTCGTTGATCCCTCCTGTCCATGGTTGGGGGCAACGCCCGACAGGCTGGTGTTTGATCCCGAAGAGGGATCATACGGGGTCGTTGAGGTTAAGTGCCCACATTCTCTAAAGGACACTGCCCCTGATGTTGCAAAAACTTCCAAATTATCTGTACGATTTTCTGACAATGGTGATCCTCGGCTGTCCCGCGAGCACGAGCATTATTTTCAACTAGTCGGTCAGATGGCCCTGACTTCGTGCCAATGGGGGGACTTCGTTTTTTTTTCTGAACAGTGGATTGTAATTGAAAGGGTACGTTTCGAGAGCTCTGTGTGGGAAGGGATGAAACCTCGCTTAGAGTCTTTTTATTTTAATGACATGCTGCAGTACTTTTGCAGCAGAGAATAGCTTTGAATTTGTGCCAGTAGGAGGACTGGTGAAAGCGAGTGGGTTGAAACACTGAGGACAAAGACACGGGACAATCACTTTCTTTCATGCAAAGGTGGTTGACCTGTGTCTTTGTCCACGGTGCTTTATTCGTTCACGTTTTAAGAAGCCAGTAGGAGAACAGTTAGTTTTTTTCCGTGACTGTGTTGCTATTTAGAGCTCTGTGTGGGGAAAAAATGAAGCCTCTGGTCGATGTCATTTTTTTTTTTAATTCACATGTTACAAAACTCCTGCAATGAAAAGCAGACGTGTTGGATTAGGTGTTTTTGCTTATTCAAGCAGGTAAAGTTCTGCCACTTCCCTTCTGTGTTACTTGGGCCATGAAACAATCTTCAAACTGAAGGGCAATAGTTTGTCACTTGCAGAGTTTAGAGCT
>JAZHYW010014253.1:0-37244 GCA_037355805.1 Ixodes ricinus
TGGACCAGTCGCGTTGGCCAGACGGTTCAACAGACCGTCAGCAAGACAGGGTGTCAGCAGGAGTTTAGGCCATCTCTACAGCCTAAGGGGTACAACGTAACGATTTCTGGCGCTGCTCACAGCATTTCTTTTAGATGATGTCCGCCTGGAACGGAGGGAAGAGTTTGAGGTGGCGCCGCCACTGGGGACTGTCGCCGGGACCAAACCTGCACGCCGCGAAGTGTTTTTTTTGTTTTGTTCTGTACGTCACGAAGTGAACGAATGAAGTGTGGAGATTGCGGCCAAAGAAAAGGGCGAAGACGGCGGAGCGCAGGAC
This sequence comes from Ixodes ricinus, assembly GCA_037355805.1. Taxonomy (NCBI): domain Eukaryota; kingdom Metazoa; phylum Arthropoda; class Arachnida; order Ixodida; family Ixodidae; genus Ixodes; species Ixodes ricinus. Next base: position 317 of record JAZHYW010014253.1, read on the forward strand.
ACATGAGCCGACGCAGGGACGAGTGGCTCAGTGGATTCAGACGTTCGGCCGGAACCAGCAAGAGGTACGGCTCACTACCTCCAGACCCCGATCGCAGACTGTGAGATAAAATCGTTTAATCATGCCTTGCGTTGTTTGACCTTCCTCGGGACCGAGCCCGGCACGTCCGGATCGGGCTCGTTAAAGCAACGGACCCACAGATTAAAAACTGATGTTCTATTATAAAAAAAGCAAGTTCGAAGCCCATTTGAACTTTTGTTGGCCAGTGTAAACCTCGTTTGAGTCCTATCATATAAATTTTTAGCGCTAGACATAGATAAGTGATTAACGTTACATCAACATGTAAAGGCATACTGATAATATACGCTGATCAGTCAAAACATGCCTCTGTCCCAACTACATTGTGGGAATCGCGCAACCTGTGCTTAAAGATCTAGTGCAATCTTACTCGAGCGAGAACGCTTTGAATCCATGTCATGATTGTTTGCATTTGTGTCGCGTGCCAGAGGTAGATCACCACGGTATTAGGAGGGTGGTCATAATGTCTTAGCATAAGAACATGGCTATTCTTCACAAACTATGACACGCCTCAAAAATAAACCTTCAAAAAGAGCTTGCTACTTTATTCGTACTCATATTTCGTATGGCTTATCCAACCACGAATTACCATACAAAAAAACAAAGTCCTAAAACAAGCAAAATAGTCACGGGAACATGCTTCGGACACTCTTATTTATTACAAGGCACTAACAACACCCAGTGTGCATGCTCTTTTTCTGAGCATCTAGAACTACTTTTAAGGCATGCAACACTACGCAGTGTTGTTAGCATTCTGAGTTGATAACAATTGGGTTTAATAAAAAATGATTGTCATAACGAACTCCTCTTTCACGTCCCAATCTAAAGCGTATATTTTGCCTGCACAAGACTATATAGAAACTCACCATGGCGTATTCACATGTGCGTACATTGCTACTGAAACAAAGCTTTCTCCAAGACAAATATCTGCCATTGTCATATTTTCACACCTTCAAAATAACGACACGTGTGCACGAACAAGTTGCTTGATCGCTTGATCGATCTTTCTTTTGTCAGTCACTCTGCACACTTTTTGTTGCTCCCTTGGTTGTTTTCTTGTCGCAGTTTCTTATACCACTTTTGTATTTTGATTATGTTCGTTATAGCATATGCTGTGACTTTTTTTCTACTTTAATGTTGGAAGAAGAGCATGATCTTGGTGGAACCACACGCACCTTTATTGCGCACTCTAAATGCGTATTTTCCCCATCGCTATGCGTCTTCAAACGTTGCTGTTAAATATATGATTGTAGTAGCGAATGCAATTTATCCAACAGCATCGTAGATGAATTGTGTGTTTTTGTTTTCTTAATTTATACCGAAACTACTGTAATATCCAATAACAAGGGGTGGCTTCAAATGTATCCCGAATAAAGAAAATCCTGCACAAACCACCTGACATAAAAAACTCAATTTATGGAATTGCTACCCATAATATCTAAGTTTATTCGACGTTTACTTGTTACCTTAGGCCTGTTTTCGATGGTTTCTTTACCACTGAAATTACGTGCCGTACTTCAATTGAAAGCAAAACATATTCATTTCATTTTTGAAACTTCGATAGCAGTCGGGATACTAGCCGTGAGTAAACTAGCGCAATGAGAATAGACACCGTCATGAGCTTACTTTTCTGAGTAATTCAAGCGATTGCAAGCGCACATTGAATAGTACAGTTACTAAAGAACAAGACCCAACTCATTTGTTATTGCAAACGTACACATGTTTATTTTTATCTTAATTATGCGTTTCAAAATGTCGAACATTTAACCTCATTATAGTTCCCGCAAATGTTGACCTTCAGTGTTCTTTACGGACCTGGAGAAAGTGAAAAAGCAGATTTGGCAGGATTAGTGGAACGCACAATACGGCGGTCTGGTTCTAAACAACTGACACGTAATTACAATGAAGTAATCGAGAATTTAAGAAAAGCATTCTGAAAGTATTATTTATCGACACGAACGTTCACTGGGAGCTATGAACTGTTAGCATGTTGAGAATACATCTTGGCTTCGAATTCAACTGAGGCCTTCTGAAATAAGACAAACTAACAGGAGTAACGTTAGTGAATATCCCATATCGTGTCCATCATGGGAATTTTAAGCAATGAGTAGTGCACTGCGTTTGTATTGTGCAGCGTAAAGATAACACAAAATTATTATATACATTGTCGTGAATGGGGATTGTGAAGATGCGTTCCTTAACCCTTCATTTAGAGTAAACATGTCTGATTCGGGCAACGTGATTGCTCCTGAAACACCTAATAACTGCTGATTCTTCTTTTTTTTAGATAGTCGAGTTATTTTTTGGGACATGCAGTGTTATGTCTACGCAACTTTTCCGCAGAATGACAAGTTTCACACAATAGAAAGGCTCAAAAGGAATTTTGGTGAAAACCCCTTTTTCGCCATAAAACAATATCACTCATTTTGATTTATAATTTAGGCAGTGTTTCATGCAGTATGAACATGCAGTGTCTGAAAACAATTACGTGTCACTATTTCTTTTCAGCCCACACTGCAAATATTTTGATGTTTTAGAATTACACAATATGTGCTTGCAACATACAATCCGTTTGTTGCTAGAAAGAATTAAATTTTCGTAAAAGCACTTTTTATATCTCTCATAGTTTGGCATGGGGTGGATGATGAATGCGTTGATAATATAATAAAAATATATTACACATTGATCCAACAACAGTCTGGATGAAGGTGACAAGAGGCAAGAACATCGGGCCCATTCTTCCGAACGTGGTGAGGAGGTATTTAATCAAAGTGCAGGTTAACTGATTTCCAAGACCACTGATGCTTGAATCGGTGATTCCTTGAACCAGGCACTGGAACGAGTGAGCATGATAAATATTCGCGCACAAAGAGGCAAGAACAAAAGAGGGAGGAACACAGAACACGAACAGGCACGTGTACAAGTGAAAGGAGTAAGAAACTCAACAGGTTTAAATTCTATTATTCAGTGAACGGGTTTTTCTCTTGATTTATGCCGTGAAGACAAAAACGAAATAAAGTACTTCAGAACACATTACCTGCGTTTACCGCACACTCAGTAATTTATATGAAAATATGTACATAAACGACACACACAAAGAAATGCAGAATGTTTAACGGACACTTTTCATAAGTTATCCATTCCTCCTTTGTTAATGGTTGGTTAGTTATTGACTATAATAGGCTCATTATCGACAAATTTTTGTTTCCCTACACAACAGTTTAAGATGAGACAAAAGGGCTTTTACGTTTCAGAGCAGAGCTGTTCACTGTATTTTCTAAATGGCAACTCTCAGACCCTTTCAAGCTACTTCGAGAGCGCGTTCATGCCTGGTCGCATTGCAATAAGAAATGTTAATCAAACACGTTACGAGGTTTCATAAAGTTTCCCTTTCTCTATTATTCTGTTCTTCGTGAAAAATAAATTTAAGTTGTAATTTATTGATATGTCGACCCGCTTTATTTTTCTGATAGGTGACAATTTCACTGGGCACTAAGTCAAGTGCGCTACTTTGCAACACCAGGCGGCGGTCTCAGAAGTTTGTTATAATGCCTTGTCTGACACGCAAAGTCAAGCGTAGAATGAAAGGTATCGTATTTTTTATGTCTTAAATAAACCGCTGGTTCTCGTCACCGCTGCATAAAGATTGCAGGATATATCTAAAAAAATATATATATGCATATCTCATGAGAAAAATAGTTACCGGATTTTTATATAAAAGACAGCTATAAATTACACACTAACACACACTACAGCGCACTACTCCAAACGTACACTCATTGCATACACACGAAAAAGGAACGAAAAATTCAAACGATCCGCGCTGACTGACAACTCGTTTATGTATACTTTGTCCTCTTTCTACGTCTGGAACCAGTGAATTTCCCGAATCACGCGCACCGATCTCATAGACGCCTAGATTTTTTTTCATTTTATGTCAGGTTCGAAGATGGTGTACTGAAACAGTTTTCATAATCCCTGACGATGTGTTCGGTTTCAATAATGTCTCTCGTTAATTGATTACTTTGCCACCTAAAAATCTACAACGTGGCAGGTGAACCTCGCACCCACAATCACGGCAGTCTATGCACTGGTGGCTAGAGTTAGCTCTGGTTCTATTGTTTTTGTGTTTACGAAGCCTATCACTAAGGCATCGTCCAGCCTACCCTATGTACATATTCCCGCACGAAAGCGGAAATGAATACACTACTTTCCCTGCGAACTCGACGAAGACGAAGTAGATGACAAAGTATATAAAAAGGAGTTGTCAGTCAGCGCGGTTCGTTTATATTTTTCTTTTTCATGAGTAAGGAGTGAGTGTACTTTTGCAGTAATGCGCTGTAGTGTGAGTTAATAAGAGCTACCAAATCGCCCAAGCTGCCAGGTTAATAAATTACACGCTTGTACTAGTCGTTGAATGTTGATCATACGCTGTCACCGACAAGTGTACCGTATTTCCTCGATAATTCACCACCTCTTTATTAATAAAGACGCTTTGTCAACTTTCCCTTGGTGCCCGTGTTCTGAACAAGGTTCCGCTCTTACGTATTCCTTTATAGTTTCAACTATAGTCACCTATACTGTAAGAAATACAGACAAGGCTTAATAGCGCGATAGCGTTTAAGTGCTCGGGTCGCAGAAAATCCGACGCCGGCGCCGGCGTCGGCGTCGGTGTCGGTGGCACCAAAGAATCGCTTAATGAAACACGCGCAGCCAAGCGTGACGTCACACGTGGCTGCGAAATCATGACCCTATCGACCTGCTAAATATCGCGGGAAACGTTTCAAACAAATTTAGCGGAAAATTTTCCCGCCAAGTTTTAGGAAACGTCTACCACCAAATTTAGCGGAAATATTTCCAGTCAAATATAGCGGGAAATTTTCCACGAAATTTAGCAGGTCAATAGGGTCATGATGTCAACACCACGAGTGACTTCAGCCGTCATGTGACGTCACGTGACACGTGACGCTACCGACGATACCACGCGCACACGCTTCCACGGCTTGGAAACGAGCGTGGGATTGTTTGAGAAGGCTTTGCGAGGGGCCCCGATAAGGCTGTCGCATTCCACTCTTAAAGGCGAAGATTAAGCGTCCCCCATATTTAATTTATTCTTCACCCTTCTATGTATGTGTTTCATTCTTTCATGTTCTTATCAAATCTTATCAAATGCCGCATTCCTATTGAATACGGAATAACAATAAGGAGGCTCGAGAGTTGATATTCCCCTCATCTTACGGGAAAAATATAGCGAACTCGAGTGAAAAGGCTTTTTGCGCAAAACGATATTTTCGCCCTAAATCAGTTTCGACTCTGTATTTTTCTTTTGACACATTTATTACTTTTTATTTCTTTAACATTTAGCACGCGATTGCAGGCTGTGTGTACGCTATGCGTGATGTGGACGGAAAGGGTGCCTTCTACTTCACTAAATACCGTAACTGTTTTTGTTTTTTTTTGCTGTTTTTGTGTTTTTTTTTTGTGGGGGGGGGTATTTGTTTTACCTGTTGGTAGACATACGAGGAGCGCAAGTTTGGCTTCTTCTTGAGCAGGGGTAGAGGTGACGTCAAAATGCCGAGCTCTGATTGGCTCTGATTGGAAATATTGCGGGTAGAGCTGAATGCTAGCCACCTTGATATCTACCCACTGTCGCTCCAATCAAAGCTCGGTGTTTTGACGTCACCGGAACCCTGGCGGAAGAAGCAGACAAACTTGCGCTACACGTGATATTGACGAATAAAGAAGAAGGAAGGAACTGTGTTATGAGCGTTGTGGTACACGCCTGATTCTAGTCTGTTGAACGTACAACATAACTTGTAACCCTGGGATCTGGCGAGCACTACAGTCCACAAAAAAAAGAAGGGTTACACTTTGCGTTTTCAATCACCTCAATGGCATCCTTAATTTGGGTTAAATTGTTTGGCGAAAATGAGCTACAAAACATTTGCTCCCCGCCCCCCGGCCCTAAGCATATCGAAATTTAGAATTAAGAAACTGATCACGCGTAGCTATTTTTATAGGTGTAGCAACCCTCAAATTTTGTTTTCGTGATAGTATTTTTAGTTGAACGCTCTTAAAGATAGTTGCTTACCGTAACAGCTGCGATATCGCTCTGAACCATGCTTGGCTGTGGGTTGTAATGAGAAAAAAGCGTTGAAATCAGTACAAGATCGGAAGAGTTTCAAAACCACATTCATGAAGTATCAAATCTTACCGTAGCGGGTGATCCGGCAGTGCAAGCCGTTGCTACAGTGCTGGCACACTGGAAGTCAAATGAATGGGTAACATATTAATAATGGCAAACGTTTGATAAACACAAAGCTGCATGGTGTACTCTGCATTAGACTGAACAATCAAGCTAACGGATTATGAATAACAAATTTATAATATATAGAACATACAATAACATCAGAAGAAATTATAACCATATTTTTAATGAAGAATTGAGGTCGGCAGACTAAAATATAAGACTTGTCTAAATCTTCTGAATATACTGAGCTGTCTCAGATAACTCGCACCAAACCTTTAAGAAACAGAGCGCTCGGCGGGTATGAAACCAACTGCATGCTTTTAGCAAACATCTCATGAACGTGCGCGAATTTTCATAGTATGCCTAGTTATTCAATTGATTAAAAACTAACTAGCTAACCTCATAAATATTCAGTTCAGAATCAAAGGGAATGGCAAAGTTGAATACCGTATTAAGGAACACGAAGTTAAGGTGTTCGCTGCGTGATACGCTTTGAGAACTTCTTTGTTTATCAGAAAAAAAAGAAGAAAAAAAAGCCCGGGAAATATACAAAAATTCCGCTTGTTCCGGTTGAAAATATGCGAGCACGTTGCGCTTGCAGCGCTCTCAGACGTGCTCTCAAGAAACGAGCTCGACTGACTCACTGTCCGAGACAGGACTTTGTGACAGCAGGTGCTCGCGTCTATCTTCGTGGCCCTGCACCAACAGAAAGCCCTGTCTCGGACAGCGCCACAATGATGCGCTGGACTTCGTCACTTCAGAAGACGTCTGTGAGGACCGCACGTGCGACGCGCGGGTGCGTTGTCACGCGCGTGATCTTTTCAGTATTTCGCGGGTTTGATTGTTTGCAGTCTAAAAGAAGCGCGCAAACCTTATATCACGTAACAAAAACCTTCATTGGGCGTTTCCCGATTCTCCCTACCACGTTCCACTTACATCGCAGCCCTTAAACGAATAATTTAAATGTGGGCTAATTAGTTTGAAATTCTTAAATAACTAGGCGCGCTAAAAAGTCGAGCACGTTTATAAACACACAGTTAGTTTTCACTCCAACAAAGCGCTTCGATTTTTTTGCAAGTTTGGTGCAATTTATTTGGGACACCCTGGATATGAATAAGGTGGAAAGTCGCGCACTTTTGTAAAAGTTCTAACAACATGCAGTTCGTTTCACTTTCGCAGAGCGCTTCATTTTTTTTTAAGTTTGATGCAAGTTATCTGGGAACCCCTGGATACTGACAACTGCAATACATAACGAATATATCTTAAATACTGGAATCTACCTATAACAAACATACAAATAAACCACCATATATACGTAGACAGCGATGAAAGAGAGTCTTGTCAATAATTTGCTGTCACTGTATATTTCCTAGAGAGCAATGTTGCTATAAGTATGGAAGCGTAAACACGTGACGTAACAAATGAATTATTCTCCAAAAAGAAAACAGAAGACATTCACATTCAACTTTAGCCTCTGAATGATTCTGGTTCATAATAGAAAGTATTCAGTAGATCCGTTCCGATGACACCGATAACGATACCCGATACTCAGCCACCGCCTTTGAGCATGCATCGCATCGTAATCGGGGGTACGATCTACTAAAATATCTAATATTTAGGATCCTGTTCTTACCTTTGCGATGTTAAGAGCACTGGGCAGGCTGATAGTGATTTGACCGTTACACAGAGTGTCGTTTCCGACGGTGATATTGGTGCATTTCAGAACGTTTGCGAGGGATGCTGATATGTTGAAAGGGGTCCCTCCAGCAGATCCTCCGGCAGATCCTCCTGTGCCTCCAACGGTGTTGTTCAGGGCAGTGCATCCCTGAAAGAGGACACTGGACAGAGTGCCTGCACATAATTGTCCCAATGTCACTCAAGTATAAATTAAAGAATGAAACACGGACTCTAAATAAGGAATTAAAGAAAATACGTATTTGAGGACGGAGCTAGAAAATAAAATAACGAGCTGCCTCATATCGAAGTATAGCCTAGGCATTAGTAGAAAGTGTTTATATGAGCCTCCAAACCGTCATCTAGTATTAGTTTCTATTTCGGTAAATATAGTTTGATACTAAATTATAAATTTAATTTCAACGTACAGAAATTTCCAATCAGCTGAGCACTAGATTATTCAGGAAAAATCTTTAAAACAAAGTGTCTATGGAAGGTGTAAACTATACACGACATACTGTGTTGTTTGTCTCAGGGTAAAATAAAATGATTGAAACTTTGCCAGTGATTGCATGTTTTGAGAAACATCACATCAAATGCTCCTTTTTAAATTATGAAACGTAATATTTATTTTCTTCTTTATTAGTGAGATGACGGTTTCTCGCTCCTAATCGTACAAATTCTGCAGCCGTATCAAAATGTACATTTACAATATCATTGCTTGGCCTCGGGTATATATAAACAAAAAAATCAACTCATACTTGAAATACTAATGTTTTCAAGCGGAGAGTCATCAACTGAACAAGAAAGTAATGGTACTCGCACCCTGGACGGGGTCATAAATAAGGTTATTCTTTCTCGTAAGAGAAACAATAATAATCACTATCTTTATTTTTCACATTCACCGTCTGCAAAGATGACCTTAAGTATGATGCAACCAAATCATCACGTAAAATACTAAAGCGAGTGTAAAATCAGCATATATCTGATCATGATATAAGTATAAAAAAAAAATATAGAGTGAAACATTTCAGTGACGAAACAGTTGCCCGATATTTGCACATTTTAAGATTATAGGGTATGATATGTGTTCTTTTTCAAATTTTGTATGCGCAAAAAGATGCAACCTTTTATGTAGTAAATTTTGTAAACATCATCCTCGAAGGTATTTGTATCGCCAAAGACAAACCAACCGCCGACACCATAACCCCTATGCACTTACCAAATCCTGCCCTGTTCAGGAGAAAAGTGGCAAGCGGCTGGATGAGCGCCAGTTGGGATCCCAGACTCAGAGATGAGATGCTTTGAAGCGTGCACTAGATGTATCAAAACAGGCAAAATTAATACAAGAAGGTTATAATTTGGTACTCGTGATCTATAACACTGCGAGAGGATTCGTAAGGAAAACATTGACTTACTGGCTTTTCTTCTCTCTCTTTCTTACTTGGTTTTATATTTTGATTATGTACATACCGCAATCATGTTTCGTTCTTTTTTTCTATTTTTTTTACTTTTTCTTTAAGTTTTTTTTCCAAATATATAATGGTGCCACTTGATCGCTGGCTAACCCTTTATTACCAAGGGGTCCCTTCAACAGTTTTCTTTGAAACTCGTTGGGACCCCCAGTCTGAATAAGTGTAATTAACTAACATCTTGTTTACAAATCAAAACACATTTTGACTTCACTTGACTTGAAAAACATTCCTGCACAGCAGCGAACCGTGTGACTTTTTGGTGTTTAGATCACTCTTTGTTATAACAAATTTTATCACTGCAGAGACTATTATACATCTGCCAGAAACAAGTCTCCATTTCTTATTACATTTCTAAAGTTTCCTATAAAATTCTAGCGTTGAAATTATTTGCACATCAATGTCCGAAATTATTGGTGTATTGGATATTTTATTTATTCAAGCCTGCAGATTCCCGGCACGTCAATTATGGTGTTATAACATAATACATATTTTTATGATTACGTCTTGACGTAATCATTGACAGGTTTTTATAATATAAAATTGCGAGATGTTAAAAGAAATTCAGTATAACTTTCCAAAGGCCACTTTTATCTTGATTTATTCATAATTTGTATCTTATTCATGGCTTGCACGTTTTATCAGGTAAATATAATAACGTTCTTATTGTGTAACGGAAAATTATATTCTATTATTTCATTTCAGGCTTACCCGAAGAAGGTTCTGTACTCCAGTTACCGCGGCGGTCTGTTGGGTAAAGTTACAAAATTAGCAATCATTCATTTGCGAGAGCGATATCTGGGATCCATATCTATTTTCTGAATGAGCGAAATGCTTTCATAAAATTAAGGAAGAACTTCCTGCAGCACAGTTTGGTGAGGATAATTACATTACTTCACTTTATACTGCCATGCCATTCGATGCTTTTATACATGTGGCAAAGCCTGATAGCTACCAGAGAACAAATATGTATCATAGGTCCTCACTGTCCCCCGGCAACTCAACCGGTTTGAAGTGTTAGCTATCCTTTTAAACCAAGCCAACTTATTTGAACTTTCTTAGCTAAAACTGCAAACAGCGTGCGTAGTCTGATCACTAATAAAACCAATCCGTTCCTTACATCCCAGTATCTCACGTTTTCTTTGGGCAGAAGTAAAATTACTCTGTTCTACTTACACTAGGCGAGATTTTAAATGGGAACTAGGCAAAATAAAACCCTTAAGAAAATTGTAGGTATTCGTTTTTTGCCTGTCTGCGTGATTTTTTACAGCACTGCAGGCCTTTTTCTACCAACGAGGAATCGATTGCAGTGGAGATACAAGAAAAGAAGCCGTACCTTCTCATAAGGCGCATGCATCCTGATTAAGTATCTTAAACTCGTGGCAACATTTCAACTGATACACTGGAAAGGTGAGCACAGTGTACCTCAGACTTACTGGCCTAACGTGTGGTTCTTAAAACAGATTCGCCTTTTGCGCTGCCGAGATTACAATAAAGCCTGGCATAGGAGCCTACAACAGCGTGAAAGTAATAAAATAATCCAAAAATGTTTTCTTTTTTTTTTGCTGCTGGGAATAAAAGCTTTAAATACGGTAGAATGAACAAAGACGTGTAAAGACATTTGTCGTCTCTATTCTAGGGCATTCCCTTGTTTATCTCTTGGTGCTTACCGCTTTTGATTTCGTGGTTTAAAGCCGAAACGCAATTTTAGGTATTTTTATGCCAGATTTAGCAGGGCAGTGTGTAGACTTTGCAAACGCAGAAGAAGAAAGGTCAGAAGAAGATGACGTGTTCTTTAAGTTCAGCTATTGCCACAGAGGGTGCACCGAAACATTATCTTAAATCATTCAAAATCAGTCACGTCTTGCTTTATTGATCTCTTATATAGTACGGGATGAATATATCAAGTTTTCTTCAATGCAATCGGATTTTATCTTTCAGTGGTTTTGTTTACTAAAGACAATCTTATCACCAGGTTCACTGGCGTAGCATCATAGGAATATGGTAAAAATATTAAAAAATGGTACGTACATTGCCTCCGGTACAGAAGTCTCCAGCGCTTCCCAGGCACTGCGTTTAATAAACAAAAAGCAATTAAAAGTATTCTACGTATTACGAATTAAAAACCTATATGAGCGTGGGAACGTTTTTATAAAAATGTAATAGGTGCTTCACTAATTGCCCGTGAAAAGTTACTGTGTAAAAACGACTATCGCACGCAAATAATATTGATGCCGTGTTAGACAGTGATTGAGCCTATTTATGAAGCACAAAATCATTTAGAAAAATTTATCTTTTATTACTTTTGTTGCATATCGTTTGTAATTAGTTCAAAGTATAGTTCTAATCATACACTTGTTGCGTATCATCGTAAACTACAAAATTGGTTGATTTTAGGAAGATTTAAAGCGCATGCTACGGTTTTCTTCTGGGTGACAAGAATGCATTAAACGTCAAAGCGTCAGTGCGCTTTCTCCGTTCCTTATCATCAATATTTGTGACCCGCCAACCTTGCGCCTGTAGCACAGTTGCTAACGTTTTCGCACCAGCTCGCTTCCCACGCGGCCAGTCTTCCTAAAATTGACTGATTTACTTTTTAGAGCGCTGCTCTTCGGCGCCCGTTTCCGGCTTGAGTGGCGTCGCCGTCGACGTCGGCGTCGCCGCGCCGCCGCCGCCGGCGTAACCGCGCTTTGCATTATGGGACGTTTCCCATAATGACGTCCCACGTGACGTCACGTATGACGTCACACGGGTCACGAGTGACGTCACGAGGGTCACGAGGGTCGTCACGCCGCTTAAATATACCGGAAAAAATTCCCCCGCTAACTTTAGCGGGGAATTTGTTCCGCTAATTTTAGCGGGAAATTTGGTGAAACTTTCCCGCTAAATGGGGAAGACGAGGAGGGGGGTGCGGAGGGGGAGGAGGGGCATATTCTCCCCTCCGTGCCCTCCCCTCCTCCTCCTCAAGAGCTGCACTCTAATTCGGCATTACAGATTATTGTAAACGTCTCTCATATTTTTTATTTCGTTGCCACGCAACTAGTTTATAATTAAAACGTTATATGTAATATTACCAATAAATAGGTGAATCGTGCACACTGGTAAATTGGTTCATTATCTGAAACGCGGTGTACCGACTAAAAAGGTTCCATGTCGGTGACTGATATGGCATCAACGCTTCTCTGTGCAACGGATAGGTTTCGCTCAAAACCTTTGTCCGGTGCATCGTGAAACTCATGTCTATGCTTAGAAAGTATTTATTTCAAATGTGAAAGACTCCTGCATGAAACTTTTTTTGCCATTTTTTACGGCTTAACTTCTCAGTTCTTTAAGTTAACATATCAAATATTCTCACGCTAGTTAAGAACATCATTTCATGCTTCGGCAGCACAGTAAAATTAAACTATCTCGACATATTAACCTTACTAAATATTAACTAGAGTTTATATTATCTTTTTTTTTCTTGATCATTATATCGATGAAATAGGGAATTGCCAAAATTACATCGAAATGGCATCCGCCGGTACAAAAATAAAAAAAAAGATCAGGAAGTGCGTTTACGTCTATTCTTTTTTTTTAAATGGGCGTTGAAACAATTTTTTTACTTTGCGCGAATACCGCTTAGAACGAATCATTGATGTTTAGGACAAATGAACACAAGCGTTCAATTTTCTCCCACCTCAAAAAATCGTCGCAGAAAAACTCTAAAAACAACGAGCAGCGTTCACCCCCTCAACTCGCAGCCAGAGCAAGCTGCGCCACGTGATCTGGAGCCGATTATATGCAACCAATGTTGGTCATAGCTACGCTCTAAGGTTGGCTCAGCACGAGACACGCACTGAGTTCCAGACATGGTTAGGGTTCGGGTATTGTCGTCATTGTCAGCCATTGGACACGGGCAGGTACCCGAATGCCTGTCCAGCTATCGATTATCACGAGTCCGAATCGAATGCTCACGCAATGCTCGGGGTCCAATCTCTGAGCCGCATTCAAATACCGTCCCTGGAGGATACTGGGACCCCCACGCTACGGCATCAAGCTTCGCGAAGGAGAGACGGAAAGAAAACGCTCGCTTGTATCCTCCAAGTCACACCCCAACAAAGAGGTTTCTTGGTCAATGGCGTTGCGTGCGAGCATACTTCGGTCCAACTAGTCCCAGGAAATTCGTGTAAAGTGAAAAACGTTACAATTCACAAAAAGGAATGATAAAAACTTAATGTTGCTTGGCGCATTTACTTTTATTTTTAATCATCACACTTACTGTACCCGCCAAAACCTTTTGAGCTAGTTTGTATATCTCTAACACCCGGTTCAGTTTGCCCCTCTACCGTTTTCATAACTGTTTTTGTTTATATATATATATATATAATTCCTCTTATCCGAAGCAAACGCTTCTGACGTTATAAAAAGAAAACACCTGTTTTATATATGGAATTCTATTTTACGAGGTATCCTGAAAACGGTGTTGTTTTGAAATAGCTTTCGCAAATAAATTGCGTCTTCACTAGGCGCCAATCCAAAACGCGGGTTGGGCTCAGGGCATACGGTAGTGTGGCGACACTTTTTTGTTCATTTTTCGAATAGGCAAAGGTGATGCTTAGCTTATGCTTAAACTCGCTATTATAAATAAAGTATTTTACGGAAAGTCGGCTAAATGTTTTTCTGCAAAGACTACGCACAAGGCAGAAAAAAAACGCAGGTTGACGTCGCATTTGCTTTCTGTCAGGGGCATTTACGAAACAAAACTAATAAGGTTCGCATTAATTTGGTTATGTAATATCTTATCAATAACTTGCATTTTATAAGATTAGAATTATGGTGACAGTTAGAAAAGTGATGTACATGGTGGAATATCAATGTATCAGCGCTTTGTCCTCGGGGAACAGGACCACTGGCGCAGATATACGTCTTGGCAGAAAACCAAATCTTAAAAATCGCGTCCAAAGTGAGTGTTATTTTTTGTTGTTGTTTACTGAAACTCCGCAGAAGGCTGTTGAGCGTGCCTTACATTTTTTTTGTAAACTGAGTTGATACATTCATTTGCTTTCAATAATGCCAATAAACCATTCGAAACCGTACTTTTACATTGGAATGTTAAAGAGTTGATTACCCAAAAGTAATTAATAACCAAATTATACCGAACATATTTTTTATGAATCAAAAACCAATTTCAAAAACTCTGTATCAAAAACCAATACGACATAAGCATTTTTTCTGTGCGATCGGTACTTTTCATAATCACAATATGGCCGACGTTTTGTGACACCCTGTACAGCTTCGTGCTCAAAGTTTATGATTTTTTTTTCTCGACGTAAAATTAAATTTTACAGCGTAATAAGGTTGCGTCGCGCTAATATTTATCTACAGTCATTCCCTGCAAAACTAGTTTAGAAATTTACATTCAAACCTAAATAAAAGAAACCTAAATAAACTTACTTTTCCAATTAATCTTATTCTAGTGCGAGAACAGGCAAGTGTTTTCACCACGTTTTATTCCTAGCTAACGCAGTTAACTTTCATTATAAAAATCTTGTCTTTAAAGAGCACATCCTCGAATTCATGTGTATCCCGGAGACATACAATACATGTTTCCTACTTACTTTACCAATTCCATTCACATCAAAAAGCGAGATGTTGACGCAGGATGCTGCAACAAAATAAAAATTATCAATCGACGTTTTTGAGAAGAATCATAAGCAATCCCAGAACCACAAAGTTCCGTATACAGTGGTCAATGTTCTTTATCTAGTTCACTAATAACTATTAGCTTAAACTGATTATCCCTAACATTTTCATCATTTAGTCACCGTGAGCTGTTCATAATTCAGTGTTTCGCGTAGAAGCACTGAAATAGGGATGTGTATTTATCACCACGTTATTATTATAGTTGCAGATAGAACTTTCTGAGAGCTACAGCTTTTACTTAAAACATTAACATTTAATATTAATTAAACTAATTTAAAGCTTTGATATCAATACAATATTCTTTCACAAACGTTAAGCTTTCATTTGGCCTGCTCATTACAACTAGTGCCTCTCGAAAATTTAGATTCGATAGCATAAAGTAATAACAAGTTATTAAACCATCTCGAATATCATGAAACTATATTAAAATGTTATGTCCGTTATAAGTTCAAACGGGGAGAAATATAAACCATATTTTCACAAGAGATATGAACAGTAAAAGCTATTTCACTTTGACAGCACAATATGATATTCTTGTACGATTTCTAATCCGCAGAGGCAGCAATGTTATTTGTCCAAATATGACAACATTATCAGTGAAAATGTAGGACGCATAAAGGAGACAATGTCAGACTTTTGGCACATGAATGCTGAACATTCCGCTTGAAATACTTACATGCAAAGGCAGGAGCTCCGACGACCAGGAGCACGCAGATGCCGGTGAAAAGACAACTGGAAACTTTCATCGTGGTGGGTTCTGGTTTGAACTTGACAAGTAAGGTAATTCGACAGGTATCATGGACCCTTATATACACCTCGTTTACCTAAAAGTGATATCGTATGTGTCATCCTGAACGTCACAAAATTGTTTACGAGCTGTCATGTTGCAACCCGGACGCGGATCTTCTATGTTTTGGTACTGGAAAACATCCGCCTTGTCCGGCGAAATTGTCAGGCAACAGTGGCACGTTACTACGCACGTCAATATTGTTTTCGCAATGTTGGTACTTTCGAAGGAGGCCATAACTTATGGTGGGATCGAGTTGAAATGTTACAATAACCAAACAGTTCGTAATGTTCTTTTGAACAACTTTCACATTGTAACGTCGTACGAATGGTCATAGCGATTTGTTTCGGTACTGTCTATAATCACATAAGAGATAATTTCTTTGTGCCTTGATATGCACCTTAGGGAAGTATTTTCTTTTGTTCGACTTCGTGTCAGTGTAAAGTTTTAATGAGGACCTTATTTATTTTGACACGTAAGTTTTACATTAATAAACTTTCCAGAGTATCTGACAGTAAATTTTCGAAATAGTCCGTATTTTGGCCCAAATTGTTAGTGCCATATTTTAATATGTTTAGATAAGGAACCTGCTTGAATAAAGGCGTGACATCGCGTTGTTTTTAAGTGCAGACGTGAAGTATATTGTCGGCATAAGCAAAATAGTTTTATTTGTTATAATCATCATTATTATTTGCAATAAAATATATCATTGTGATTCAAAATAAAAGTCAAGTCGAGGAGTGGGTACCAATGAAGCGGAAATATATGCTATATTCTTATCAAATTTTAACTGAAGAACTATTCTCCCATTTACCTAAAACCTGCTTGCAAAAATTATCTATGCACTATCATTTGCGGCGAAAGAGAAGACTACATTCAGGAAGATAGCTTTACGGGAAATTTATTTATTCAAATTACGAGCATATATTTTCTTGCTTTCGTATTTGATCACAGTTTTTGCTGAGAGATGTTATATCACTCATCGCTATATTTACGGCAGTGGTTCGAAGCACCAAATACTTTTTCAGAAGCGTCTTGAAAAGACAAACTATCCTAAACTCGTTTTGATCGTTACAGATTTGCTAAGATCAACTTCAGTTGGGTATTTCGGTGATTCATAAACTTAGACGACGTGAGCTCTCAAACTATCTTAACCGAACGAAGATTAACCTTTCTTCTCCATGCGACTTGTACGTAAAAATCAAATTTGCGGATTATAAGAGAGGTTACATTAGCGCGTACCTGCAAAACTTGTCAGATCAGCTTTCTAAAATACAAAAAATGAGTTTACCGCCAGCTGCACGTAGCGTTATTTTGTGTGTGTGTGAGTGTGTGTGTTGCAACTCTTGCTAACAAATATCAGTAACGCATTTATTAACTTGTTGTTAATTTTTCTCAACCCACCGAATGCATGGAGCCAGGGTTTCTCGTTTGCGTTGTCACAAGAGCGGAACATGTGCAGTACCTCTTGTTGACGTGGCCCTACGGGGGAGTAGAATTTATAGTTCCAGGAAAACCGCCAATTGGCGATAAGGGCTCAGCGCATTATTTGTGTTATGGATAAAAATAACGCTTCCAGTAGTGCGTCTAAAAAATTATTTACGGCGAAAAAAATACAATTGCGTACTTGGCATTGTTGCATGCTTTCTTTCATTGCATCGGCCGCAGATCTACAGGGTTTGAGAGCAAAAAAAAAAAAAACCGAATCGCGCCCGCGTTAAAAGACAAAAAATAAATTAACTACGCATTATAGAAAGTTGCTACCCTTTCTTAACATGATGCTAGCTTGGGTGACAGAATGCGAGATTGAGAACAGGACGTTAGCTAAATCAAAAAAGAAAACAGGAAAACATAAATTTTCTTATGAGCCGGCGTTTACGTAGTTCTAATATTCGTCAACCAAAAGTATAGCTTTCTGGGACCGTGATACAATATTTTAAGTAAATGACACCTTTCAGCACAAAAGAATATCACGTCTGCTAGTGTCAATGAAAAGTTTGTTTCAATGGAAAACAAGATGCCGAAGGCGCCTCAAACGCAAATATTTTTTAATAATATGAAGCCAAGTTGGACGTTGGCTCAGGAAAAACTTTTTTTTTCAGTTTTAATTCGGATTTAGAAAATGTTTTGTTCTGATACATTAGCATTTCATCAACACCGCTAGCGTCAAATTCACACAAAGTGTCAGTTTTGCTGCGAGGCGTAGTTTATTTCTACTTCCCAAGTATAAGGTTTTATTATCTCTATCTGACCTTGCATATTGTTGTAAACCTAAAATTGATCGAACGGAATAATATAAACATGCAGTTCTTATAATGTTCACGTGCCTTCAATGTTAGTTAACACGTACTTCAGTAGATAAAATGGCCTGAAAAATTATCATAGCTCTAAAAGTTGAAAAATTCTGCGTTCTATTTTTATTTTATCTAGGAAGGAGCAATTCTTTTGGCGTTTGAAATGGGTACGTCTTGATAAGGTACCGTATATCTAATCTAAACTGCACAACATATATCTTAATTCTCTTCATAAAGGGAGAAATGAGTTATGCTCTGCGAGGAACTAGACGTTTTTTTACTACGGTCCTTCAGGTGAAAATCGGCATTGTTTCTTTATTATATCTTAGAACGGTTTCTGTGGATTCCGTGATTTCGGTGAATACTACTAATAAACCGCGAAAAATGACCATCGAGCCGGTTTTAACAAAATTCGGTGAAACATCTCTCCAATGCAGCTGTCTTTCTACAAAAAAAAAAACAATCTCCACGGTAAATTGTTTATATCTGTAGCTTTGTTTTGTTTTCGGGCGAACACAAACCAACATTTTCCCCAAGGCTCCTCTAACTTTGGGAAGCAGACTCCTTACCAGCTTTTTTCGTTTACCAGTACTGGGACGTTATTTGAGTTTTCATGTAAGACTTGTGTTCCGCTTTACGTGTAAGGTTAATCTATGCGCCGAGAAAATGAGGGAGAGGAGGAAAGAAGAGGGTGCGTCAGAACGCCGAGCTCTGATTGGAACGATTAGTGGGTAGGCCTAACGCTAGCCGCTTTTGTGTCGGCAACACTAGTCGAATGCGAGGGCGAAACAGCGGACGCCTGCGTTCCGCGTTCTAAGGCGTTCGACGCACTCCGTGAAAACGCGTTCTAAGGCGAAAGACAAGTGAAGGACACTTGCGTTCCGCTTCTAACGCGTTACCCCCTCGCGCTCTCGTGTACCTTCTCTCCCTCAGAGTCTCGGCGCATAAGACAGTGTCCTTTTTCGCCGTAAGCCCCAATAAATATCGATTTTGTTAAAGACCGAAACCTTACACCGTATATTATACAACCGTGATCATGCTGACAAAGACGGGTGAGCACAGAATCTGTGATAGTCTTCCAGGGAAGTAGATGGAAGAGCGCGCCAAAGACTCCGCTTTAAAGTGATCTTACCACCAGCTTTTGAGGAGGTTCAGAAACTTAGGAACGTCAACGACTACACGAACGACACTCCTGACTGTCTGTCAATGCTGGGCAGGTGTCGTATGCTACTTGATTTTTTGAACTGACCCTTTCTGTTTGTGCGTGTTGTATTACGAAATCCTAATTTCCGAAGTGTGTGTACACAGTGACATGATCACCCGATCGTGCTAGGAACTTCGTTAAAAGTTTGTAATTTCCGCGTAATAAATATACAAAAATAAACTTGGATAGCTCGGTCGCTAAAGCACTTGGCTCACGATCTCAAGGTTGTGAGTTCAAATGCTGCCGGGAGACTCAAGTCGTTTTCTATGGTTCCTTTGTGCGTAACGCTTTTCGGTGCCATTACAGCCGACCGTTACAGAACTCCGTGGAAATCGGCTGATAAAACATATTCCGCGTTAAAAAACACATTATCCGTGGAAAACTGTACTATGCTTTGGTTCACCCAAGTCCGGGCGCAGCCAAGGCAAGGACTTGATGGGACTAATCTGACAACATCAAATCTCATAATCATGGTATTCCTTGTGTTTCTGTACGTGCTGCATTATCGCTGAACCAATCATAAAAAAGTGCTTGAGGTACACCTAAGCACTTCTTATGAGTTGTGAATGCGAAAGCACGCACGCCGATCTTCGCTCCTCTTGAATCTGTGGCGTACAACGCGTTGACCTTAGGCGTGCAACGGTGGAGCCGCTGCCTCGCGAACACGCAGCGCCATCGGGTGAGCGATCGTTCAAACTGTCGTGTGCCTTGCGGCGCGAGGAAGGAACAGACAGCACCGTACTTCCCAAGAAACGAACCCCTTGGTTTATTCTACGCGCCATATATATTGCCACGCGCCGTACAACCGATAAGAGACGAGCGAACGCGGTGATCGGTGATAACACAACAGTGTGATAACACAGTCAGGATGACACCACACAAACTGATTCTCAGCGGCCAATGGGAGCCTCGTCGACGCGCGCCAGCCAATGGGATTGAAGTGTAAAAGGTGCCGTTGGCTAGGTTTGCGCGTGATTTCATTAAGGTGCCGTTTTGCATGGTTTCAAAGCTGATGACGCCGGCACGCTCCATAAGACAGTTAATGCTTTCGCATAAATAAAGACCCAGTGACTCGCGCTTCCGACGCTGCTCTATTGAGTCAATTAGCTCCTGTCGTCGGCTGCGTCAGGAATTAAAGAGTAGCTAAATCGGATTCGTATTTGAGTAAAGACAATCAAATCGTTTTTATTTTGGCCTCCAGAATCAGCAATATCAAAATCTTTTTTTTTTTTTTGCAGTTTGGTGCCTGGGGGCTGCAGAAAATCATTTTCATAGTACTGCTGAAGCCCCTTTTTCCCGCAGCGTTTATACATAAAAGGAGTTTCCGTATTCGCCTCTCCACTTTCGCGCATCTTCAGCGCCTATCAGAGAAATGCGCGCGCACTCTTGTTATTTAAAAAAAAAATTAAGAAAAAAACGTAACGACTGGTCTCAGTGCGGGGGAATATGCGTGGCAAGCTTGCAACTGCACGGGCTGCCCTCACGAGTGGCGACACGCTCTTGTCGGCCGAAAGATCATCTTATGACGTAACAACTGGTAGGAGGTTTTTTTCGTGTTTTCTCGCGTGTAGATACATTTTCGAGGACAACCAACGTGATGTTCAGCTTCACGGGATAAAACTACCGTGAAATTCACATCTACCTCGTTGTTGTTGTTGTTATTGTTTTTAAGAACTTTTTTAGCTTTCAAAAAGAAAAATATAAAAAATAGGAAATCGGAGAACATTTGGCAATGAAAATCCATTTTTTTATACACTGCGGTAAATGCGAGTGCCGGGACGACATCTAAACTCGCATAGGCTGTTTGCAAACTTTGTTTTCAAACTTGACACTTTGCTTCTTGGATTGGTGATTTGCGCGATTATCTTTCACCGCATCAACCTGCAAAATTAACAAAATCACAAATTGTTAGTGACTTATTTTTTTCATCTGTGGTGAATGGTGGATTACAGGGAGAAGGTTAATATATGAGATATAAATATGATTTCATCACACATCGCGCATGTATGACTATTGTCACGAATGACAAGTGATGAGGCGGCGTATGACTGAGTAAACTGAACGTTTAATGGGGCGAACTTGTGCCCAAAAATAAAAAGGGAAAAGAAAGATAACAAGAGAGCGTCGCGGGCGTCGAAGGCGGCGAAGCAGCAAGATCGAACGCTGGGGCGAAAACTGACTGCGGCTCGCCACGCGGAGCCCCTTATGTACACGCGTGGGCTTCTGGAATAATCGGCGTGGAAGGTTCGACGCGTAGAACATTCGGGCCTAGAATAAACAACAATGTTCTCGAATTCACCAGAACATAAACTGAAAGCATAAATAAAATCCGCGGAACTCCCAGGAATCGAACCCTGGGCCTCCGCACGAAAGTCAAGCGCGGTAACCACTCGGCCACGCACGCACTTGCTCGCTGACGCGCGTGGCATTACTCCCCCTTTAAAAAGGCATCGTCTCGATGCCACGCGAAAGGCAACAAAACAGAGCAGGACAACCAAAAGAATGGGAAAATACGGAGGCTGGCAAAACACAATCCTATCAAGTGTTGCACGAGATCACGGTTCACAGTCTTATCGCGCGTAGTACGGCTTGAGGCGCACGACGTGGACGACTTCGGGTCGTGGAGGGCGGCGTGATGAAGTGCGTGTTCCGTCGGGCATCACCTCGTAGTTCAGATCGCCGAGTCGGCGAAGCACTTTGTAGGGTCCGAAGTAGCGCTTCAGGAGTTTCTCGCTTAGACCGCGTCGTCGTATTGGGGTCCAAACCCACACACGGTCTCCGGGCTTGAAGCGAACGTCGATCCGGCGAAGGTTGTACCGGGTAGCGTCGACACGTTGTTGATCTTGAATTCGGAGTCGGGCGAGCTGGCGAACTTCTTCGGCTCGTTGAGCAACCACCTGGGCGTCGGGTATCCCATCGTCAGCTGGCTCGTGGGGTAGCATTGCGTCGAGCATGGTCGACACTTTCCTGCCATGCACCAGCTGAAACGGTGTTACTCCTGTGGTCTCTTGCACCGCCGTGTTGTAAGCAAATGTGACGTAGGGTAACACCTCGTCCCAAGTCTTGTGCTCTACGTCGACATACATTGAGATCATGTCGGCGATGGTTTTGTTCAGCCGTTCTGTTAGTCCATTTGTCTGCGGATGGTACGCAGTGGTTCGACGGTGGCCGGTGCCACTGAGACGAAGGATCTCTTGCGTCAGCTGGGCCATGAACGATGATCCACGGTCGGTAATGAGGACTTCGGGGGCGCCGTGCCGGAGGACAATGGACTCGATGAAAAACTTGGCGACTTCCACAGCCGTACCTGATGGAAGGGCTTTCGTCTCGGCGTACCGTGTGAGATAATCTGTGGCGACGATTATCCAGCGGTTTCCCGACGTTGACGGCGGGAAAGGGCCAAGTAAATCCATTCCGATCTGCTGGAACGGCGTAGACGGGGAGCAATCGGATGCAGATGTCCTGATGGCTTCGTCGGCGGTTTCTTGCGTCGCTGACACTCGTGGCATGATCGAGTGTAGAGGTGAACGGTCTTCGGTAGCCTTGGCCAGTAGTATTTTTCTCGAATCCTGGCGAGCGTCCTGCTGTAGCCGAGGTGCCCAGCCGTTGGGTCGTCGTGACAGGCTTGGAAGATCTCCTCTCTAAGGTCGGCAGGGATTACCAGCAGCCATGGCGAGCTGTTGTCTCCGAAGTTCTCCTTGTAAAGCACACCTTGTCGGAGGACGAAGGTCGGCAGGGCTCTCAAGAAGACACGGGGGATAGTACCCCTCGTCCTTCGAGGTGCTCGATTAAGGCGCGCAACTCAGGATCGTCTCTTTGACGTCGCGCCATGTCGTCGGTGTTGACCGCCCCAAGGAAGCACTCGTCGTCATCGTCGTCGCTGCTACCGGAGGATGTCTCGACAGGGGCTCTGGACAGGCAATCGGCGTCGCTGTGCTTGCGGCCTGACTTGTAGACCACAGTCATGTTGAACTCCTGTAGTCGGAGACTCCATCGAGCGAGTCGTCCTGACGGGTCCTTGAGGTTCGCAAGCCAGCAGAGCGAGTGGTGGTCCGTGACTACACGGAACGGGCTCCCGTACAAGTACGGACGAAACTTCGTGATTGCCCAGACGACCGCAAGGCATTCTTTTTCAGTCGTGGAGTAATTTTTCTCCGCTTTGGACAGTGTCCGACTTGCGTAGGCGATAACTCGCTCGGTGCCTTGTTGCACTTGCACCAGTACCGCGCCAAGTCCAGCGTTACTGGCGTCCGTGTGAATTTCGGTTTCCGCATCCTGATCGAAATGTCCAAGAACAGGAGGAGTTTGCAGTCGTCGCTTCAGCTCGTCGAATGCCTGCTGCTGCTCCTCGGCCCATTCGAACTTCTCGGCGTCCTTCGTGAGGTTTGTGAGCGGTGCGGAAATCCTTGCGAAATCTCGAACGAAGCGGCGATAGTAGGCACATAATCCAAGGAACCTTCGCACGGCCTTCTTGTCTCTCGGCGCTGGAAATGCTGCGACGGCGCGAGTCTTCTCTGGGTCGGGGCGAACGCCTTCGTTACTAACCACGTGACCGAGGAATTTCAGTTCGTCATAGGCGAACCGACACTTTGACGGCTTCAGGGTGAGTCCGGCGGTCTGTATGGCCTGGAGAACAGCTCGGAGTCGTCGCAAGTGCTCGTCGAAGTCGCCGGAAAACACTACGACGTCGTCGAGGTAGACGAGACAGCTCTGCCACTTCAGTCCTGCCAGTACGGTGTCCATGACACGCTGGAAAGTTGCTGGCGCCGTGCACAGTCCGAAGGGCATAACCTTGAACTCGTACAGTCCATCCGGCGTGACGAAAGCTGTCTTCTCTCGGTCCCTTTCGTCGACTTCGATCTGCCAGTAGCCGCTCTTCAGGTCCATCGATGAAAAGTATCGAGAGTGGCGCAGCCGGTCCAAAGTGTCGTCAATGCGGGGGAGTGGATAGACGTCTTTCTTCGTCACCGCGTTCAGCTGTCGGTAGTCCACGCAGAACCTAAGCGTTCCGTCCTTCTTCTTAACCAGTACGACTGGAGAGGCCCACGGACTGCTTGATGGCTGGATTATGTCGTCGTTCAGCATCTCTTGAACTTGCTCCTGGATCACCTCCCTTTCTTTAATGGAGACTCTGTACGGTGATCGATGCACAGGGCGCGCGTCGTCCTCGGTAACGATGCGGTGCTTCGCAATGGCTGTTTGGCGCACCTTCGACGACGTAGCAAAGCAGTCGCGGTATTCGGCGAGGAGGTTAATCAGCTGCCGTCGTTTCGGGCCCGGAAGCTTAGGGTCGATGTCGAGCTGCGCAGGCGACGTACTGTCTTGCTGAGGTGTCGAGGGTTCGTCAGTAATGGCGGCGATTTTGGCGGAGTTTTGGAGGTCCTCGACGTGGCCAACGGCTGCACCTTTCGTGAGGTGTTGCGTTTCATTCCGAAAGTTCGTCACGAGTACCACAGTGCGGCCATCCTGAAGTTCCGCTACTCCTCTTGCGACGCCTATTCCTCTTCCTAGGAGCAACTGGAGGCTTCCTCGAGCAGAACTTCGCCGCAGAAAGCTTCGGTGATCCCGACGGGCACGAAAACACTCGACCGCGGCGGTAAGTTCACGTGACTTGCGAGAACTCGGACCGCGGATGATGTCGCTTTGGGTTCCTCCGGTGGTGAAACAGGTTTTCGTAGTGTCAACCGGTTTGCTCCGAGGTCGATGACGGCGCCATACTCGCAAAGAAAGTCCATTCCGAGGATAACATCCCTCGCACAGTCTTGCAGAACGACGAACTTCACAGGGCACGTCTCACCGTGGATCTCGACGCGAGCAGTGCATCTCCCGACTGGTGTAATGAGGTGTCCTCCGGCGGTTCGTATTTGGGGTCCGTCCCACGGCGTCATGACTTTTCGAAGGCGGCGGGAGAGCCTCCCACTCAAGACTGAGTAGTCTGCTCCGGTGTCCACGAGTGCTGATGCGTCGACGCCGTCGATGACGACGTTTAGGTTGTTGGACACCGTTTCAGGGGCGTCGTTGCGATGCGTAGCGTCGGGAGAGTGGGAGCGCTCCGTCGTTCTTGGAGGCTCTTTACTTCGGTCGTCTTCGGCAACGCCACCTCCAGGCGTTGCCGCACTTAGTTTTCCCGGCGACGCAGGGGAGACAGGCTCTCTCGGCGGGGTCGTGGCGCTGGGGACGCTGAACGTCGTGGCGATGGGGAGCGGGCTTCACGGCGGAGAGACGACATTGGGGAGGGCGAGCGTCGGAGGTACTCCTCGATGTCGCGAGGGCGCTCGTCGTACCTTGGGCGCGGGTCGTTCGGGTGGAACCCGCGCAGCCCCAGTTGTCTGTAGGGGCATCGGCGGTAAATGTGGCCGGCTTCACCGCAGTGATAGCACAACGGGCGTCGATCGGCCGTCCTCCACACGTCGGTCTTTCGTGGCGCTGCTGGTTCCGGGTGGCCGTGCGCCCGATCTTCCTGGCGTCGGGAATACTGCGGCGCTGGAGGTTCACGTCGGGGTGGTGCCGTGACCTGGCGGTGAGCTTGCGGCGGTCGTCGGGCCATGGCGGCGTAGGTCAGCGTCGGTTCTTCGGGTGCGGCCACGGTGATTGGGGCATCTGGTAGGAACGCTCGCTGAACCTCGTCTCGGACGACCTCGGCAATGGAAATCGAGGCCGGGCGTTCAGCAGTCGGCAGAAGCTTCTTAAGCTCCTCCCGGACGACGTCGCGGATGATGTCGCGAAGGCCGGGGTTGCTAGGGCTGATGTCGTAGCCCGATGAAGAAGCCGCAGCGACGCTCGAGTGCCGATGGTAGTGGCTGGCTCTTGCGAGGAGGGCACGTTCCATGTTCGTGGCCTCCGTGACGAAGTCTTCGACGGTGGATGGGGGTTGCGAACTAGACCACCGAAGATGTCATCCTTGACACCTCGCATTAGGATCCGCAGCTTTTTTCGTCGGTGGCTTGAGGGTCGGCGCGAGCGACCAGGTGCAGGACATCCTCGACGAAACTGGTGATGGTCTCGTTTGCGCCCTGGGTCCTCATGCGAAGAAGGTCCTCGGCCCTCTCCCGTCGATACTGGTTGGTGAAAGTTCGTACCAGCTCATTCTTGCAGGCGGTCCACGAGATCAACGAAGTCTCGCGATTCTCGAACCAGTGCCTGGCCGTTCCTTCGAGTGCGAAGTAAAGATTCTGCAGGCGCTGGTCGTCCGTCCATCGGTTGTGTTGGGCCACCCGCTCGTACTGTTGTAGCCAGTCCTCGATGTCTTCATAAGGCTCACCATGGAAGGACGCCGGCGTACGAGCAGCGACGGGTAGGACGACAACAGGTGGGGTGGTCATCGTCGGGATCTTCTCCTTCGGCTTGTGCAGCAGGGATCCGGATTCCGGGAGTTGGACTTCGGTATGGCGGCTTGCTCGGGCGTCGGTGTCTTCTGCGATGGGTAACCTTCCGGGGTCGAGCACCTCACTTGGCCGGGATGTCTTCGGAGGGGTACGGTCCACGGGCATAGAATGCAACTACCCCGCACCTCCACCAAAATGTCACGAATGACAAGTGATGAGGCGGCGTATGACTGAGTAAACTGAACGTTTAATGGGGCGAACTTGTGCCCAAAAATAAAAAGGGAAAAGAAAGATAACAAGAGAGCGTCGCGGGCGTCGAAGGCGGCGAAGCAGCAAGATCGAACGCTGGGGCGAAAACTGACTGCGGCTCGCCACGCGGAGTCCCTTATGTACACGCGTGGGCTTCTGGAATAATCGGCGTGGAAGGTTCGACGCGTAGAACATTCGGGCCTAGAATAAACAACAATGTTCTCGAATTCACCAGAACATAAACTGAAAGCATAAATAAAATCCGCGGAACTCCCAGGAATCGAACCCTGGGCCTCCGCACGAAAGTCAAGCGCGGTAACCACTCGGCCACGCACGCACTTGCTCGCTGACGCGCGTGGAACTATTGACGTTCAACCTGCACAAGCTTTCGGCCGTCTTAAGGTAGTGCATTATCTCTCAAATGCAAGGAAGGTCCTACAGACTTTACCAGTGAATAGAGGTGAGAAAAACTGAAAGTCTTACATTGGCTTCCAGCTGGTCCTTTTATAATGGCGATGAGCGGTTTAAGGGCTGAACCCGATAGAGCGCTTCAAGTGCATCAATGACGCCGCATAACAGCCCACTACCTACCTTGCTCAGATCTTCTTCAGTAAGCGCTTTTTGAGCAGGCACTGCAAATCAATAGAAGAAGGTTTATATCGGACTTGCGATTTCCAATGACCGGTCTGCGCGTTTATATGATTACTGGCTCCATCGTGAGCGGCGATATGGATATTACCCATCAGTTTGCCCTAATATGTGCTAGACCATCCGGATTGTTTTATTGTGACTTTACGTAGAAAGCATTAGGTTTGCTAAACATCCACCCCGTTGTCCCACAAACATACACCGTATTAAGCAATGTTGTAGGCCTTTATGTTAACAGTTGTGCGATCGAGGGTCGCATAAATCTCTTGACTAATATTTATGTGCTTTACAAAATGGTACGAACGTTTTTACTTTTTTTCTAATTTAATACGACATTTACTTTTTATTGTGTCACTTTTTTATACATTTTCTCATTTTGGAAGGGTAGTTTATATGTCAATAAATATTAAAACTTTAAAGAGGTGAATCAATGAGTAAATACGTCGAGTATAATTTATTATCATATTGTCGGAACAATAAATTACTCAACCATATCAATGAACATTCTATGTTTTCAGGACCTGTACGTGATTCTCATTTTTTTTGCTGTGCAATGAAAACATTAAACACACACCTTCTATAGTACAAATCAAATTTAGGACATAATGAAACCACTACAGAAGAAACCTTCAGGCGTGCAAGCTTTTTTTATAAGGCAGAAGCGCTTGCGATTACATATTGAAATACATTTGAAATGCAGGTACTCACCAGCAGAAAATCAAACACCCCTTTCACTGGTGCTGCCTCTGCAAAGGAAAGAATGCGAACAATGCATGCAACTTTATTCTCTTTGGCGGCAAGAACTTCAGAGTAACTCAAAAATGCAAATATTTTAAAGCGATAGCTGTTGGGCTCCATCCCTCTGCTCGAAATGACGACGTGGATGATTTTTAGGGCGTCCATCGCGTGACGGAACAGTCATATGACCTCATAACGTCAAGGGACCTCGCCGAGGCCCCATTCATGCTAAATACCAGCCGAGATTTTTTTACTTATGTTACCGTCATGATGTCCCATCACGTCACCACGTGATATCGTGGCATCACGTTTTTTTTAAACACCGTTGCCAGTCTCACTTTGTCGCGTAGTCGCTTGGCGCCGTGGGAGACTGGTTGCCGTCGACGCACCGGTATAACGGGTTCACCGAAACGGCGGTCCCAATTGGCGCTCTAGATGTGTTCAGCACCATATAGGAGTGGCGGCATCCAAACACTCTCAATCTCGGCACTTTAACGTACCCCGGGGCCCAGGTGCATCCAGGTGTTCAAACTACGCAAAACTTGTCGCTGTCAAGACCATTGGACCTTCGATGAGCATGGCGCATTGTCCTATACACCCTGCGAAATTAGGAAACCCTGCGCATCCTGACTCCCGAGCACCTCTTATCTCTTCGCAGCCAAGAAGATTGCGACATTAAACGCACAAAAACGAATCGCGTGGAACGAAGTGCGAAACGACGCGGGCCCGCCCTGAAATATTTAATTTCCGGTGTCTATATTAAAGTAGGTAGCTTCAGTTCTTTAGGCCAATATTTGGCTTTTGTATGTGCATTTTGGAGCTTAGAGAGACCGAAGAAGTAGCAGTCAGACCTTCACCTTTCTTTGGCTGGAGTGTTGGTATATTTGTCCCTAACTCATGGAACAAGAGTCAAAGTTAGGCTTCACAGGTGCAGATTGGCTGGCATCTGGCATCTTTTGGTCTAAATCACCGAACACTTGCCAGATATCGACTTCACTTCTGGTAGTTCGGTTTTCGTATGGCGACCTTGGGCCTATATATTGCCAAACAAGTGCCTGCTTTACGCTTCACTGCCGACTCTTCGGCTGAGATGTGGAATTCTTGGCTCAAATCTGGCACCTTGGTGATCATGTGGTGAGCGATAGAGACCTAAAGAGATTGCTCTGGCAGGAAGTAAATCTTATGGCAAAACCGTATTAGGCTCGCATTAGTCCTGGATTTGCCAGGATTGTGCTAAGTTAGGGATTTCTTTAGCGTGCTAACCTGGTAAAAGTATTTAGCTCGAGTCTCCTTTTCACCAAAGCTACCTTAGACGGACGGACGACAATCAGAAGGGCGAATATCGCATGCTCTTCACGTGCTAGGGGTCTAATATTCTTCGTTAAATTTTTGAATTATTAACTCTTGTCCTATACTTGGCAGAAGCGCGTGCACTTAATGAAATTCAACTTGGAAACAATGTGTACTAAATTAAACAAGCAAATAAACAAATGCAAACTTTGAATACGAAGATTTTATATCCCAGATAGTCTTATGCTTTTAGTGCAGGTTATGTTTAGTACCGCAATGCTTGCTAGAACTAAGTGTCATGCTTACACTCAAATATGTGTGTAATAGACTATTAATTAGAGTACATTTCCTGAAGCAATAAGTTTCGTTTTTAAAAGCTGGAAACTTTCTGTTCCTGCTTCATGGCAATATTTATTTTAAAAAACATCAAAATAAATTAAAAATCATACGCCATTCCACTCTGTGAAGGTGGGTAACCAGCGGTGTTGTTTAGCACACGACAAAAACGTGCAAAATAATTGTAATCAAAGTTACGATGATCGGTGGTCATCGTGACGGAAAATGTACACACAACATTTATTGCTGTCTTGATCGATGGTCAATATTTCGCTGGACGACTATCGTCGCCCCGATGAGCCGGAGAAAAGTAGACACGCTCCACGGGACCGCCAATGCGGGAGAGCGGAACGAAGGAAACTAGGCACGCAAGCGCTTGGAAGGACGACAAAGAGAGGGTGGTGCGAACGTAGACATGGCCAACGAGGGTCGTATAGCACAAAATCTTTGAAAAACCCTTATTATCTACCTGAGATTCCACTGATGTTGAAAATGGTACATATTGAAAGCCAATTTACTGAAAATGCATATCCAAGTGATGAGACGTTTAAGCTTTTGCATAGAATGAAGAAATTTTGCATCAGAAACGGGACCTGAGTTTTTGTTGACTTACATGAAAACTCCAGGAATCCTAGCCATTAACAGCTTCGCTGTAATAAAAACATGTTAATGGTGCATTTAAAAACAAATGCACCATTAAAAATGATGATTTACTGGATTTATCAATATAATCGAGCTAAATTTAAATTTATTGCAGAGTTATGTGAATGGGGAGCATGCTTAAACTATAAGTTTCCCGCATTCTGCAAATACTTTACAAAGGAATACATCGCAACCGCAAAACTCGAATGGCTCTAGCGCCGACACATTTTGTGTAGATTGAACGGCTTGGAGCGCACAAGTGGGAGGAATTTCGTTTTTTAAATTGCGAAGGTGGTTGCCGATCTGTCGTCCCTTAAACGAATCGAGAGGCGGAGGCTGCCGGCGTTTCTGCTGTCTTGGCGAATCCGGTATCTCGGTGCGTCAGCGGCAGCCCTTTCCCTCGGCGTTCAGAGCCAAATCGAGACAGCGTCGACGGCGCGATGCGCGTGCATTCTCTCGGACAGTGAGTTTAAATTCGCTCGGAGAGGATTCGGCGCTGACGGCGCTCGGTGTAATTACAGTATTCGGGACGACATTCTTCCGAGGGGAGCGTGAAGCGAATCGAGTACTCAGTGCTCTTGGAATGCGAGAGTGTCTAATGTGGGAACTGAAGTAATCGAGAGGGAGGAGGTTTATCGCGCTCGCTAATTTATCTATTGTCTGTGATGCTAAGTCATGACGTCATGACAGCCGCTGCGCTACGTGTTGGTGCGTTTTATCTGCCCCGTGCCTTTGTGGGAATATGGGGAGCGGCCTTTGTCATTTAGAGGCAGCTGGGCGAGCCGATGCCCGCCTGTCATGCAGGCAACCATAAGGCATACTTGGTCCTGCTTTTTTCCGTCTTTCACCTCCTCTGGAGTCGCCGAGCAAAGGCACCGGGCTGCGGATCGCACGGCCCGGGTTCGATTCCCACCGAGTCGCCAGGAAAAATCTCGCCTAATCGATGACCACGCATAAATAATTATATTTCTTCTCTGCATATCCTAATGCATTGCTTCTTATGGGCGTGTATGCTTTATGTTTCACTGACCTTTATGTAACACTTTTGTCACCCTTAAGCGTGCACCTTCTCGTATAAAATTCAGTCCAGAAACACAGTATTTGCTAAAAGTGCACTCACCTCAATTGGTTAGTTGTTGCCGTCGCATGCTGTCAGGGCTTCACCGAGGCACTTCGAGGAATAAAGTTTAGGACGTTAGCTATTAAGAAAAGATTAGCGCAACCTATATTACAGGGCCGGATCTTCTGTTAAAATGCTTGTCTCAGGTATAGTTTACTCTAAACAAACATCATAAAATCTCCCCGCAAATAAACGCAAAGATACTGCGTATATTCGGCAAACAAATGCAGGTTCCAGAGGTAAGATGTGATAAATATAATAGGCCCTGAATAAACACCTTTTCTTCTCTTTTTATATTAGAGAGATTGCGTTGTAAACGGTCCCCATCGACCTCCAATTACTTCTCGGTAGGCCCGTACTTCTACAACAAAGCTTTACAAATACATTTGATGCTTACATTGTCTGCGTTTAAAGCACTTGGGAGCTTTAAGACGATGTTACTCTCGCATAGGGAGCCCGGGTAACCTCCAAGTCGTGGCACGGAATCAGACGCTTGAACAATGCCGCTTAGGAACCCGAAGAGTTGTGAGCCTTTCAGGGCGTCCTTCTGGGCTTCCTCAACACCGCTGCTACCGTGATACGACCAGTTTCCCCAAGTCACCTGAAACGTTTTGGATACTAAACCGCGTACACCATTGACAATCACCCTCTAACATAACGTGAATCACTATTGCTTCTATTCAGTGGATCCCGTATTCTATCCATTAATACTCCAGCAGGGAGCTGTGCCTGTCCTGGACCGGGCGATGATCGGTCGTTTTGCACTTGAAACCGTTTCTCAAATATTTTTCTTCGTTGGGCGTTAGAGTGTACCATACCTTAAAAAAATCCCCTAGCTTGATTATACTGACAAACACTGGCGAGCCACAGAATGTGTCAAGGTATTATACGTGCGATGTGTGTGAGTTGCACATGTCTGTGTGTGTGGGGGGGGGGGGGGGGGGGGGCGGGGGGGGGGGGGGGGCGGACGTGTGCGGGGGATAGCGCAACCAAACACTTAATGTGTATGCCTGTTGCTCAAGACATTCCGTGTCCCCTGCCCGTATCAGCATTACAACTAATGTGAATGTTCTTACTTTAAAAACAAACCGTTAGCTGTCCCCGCACATCCAGTCTGCTTACGCCAGCCGGTATTGTATATAAATGGTAATTATTTCACAACAAGTTCTATCCCCGTCGGTAGTATTAGTATTTCTGTTTTAATAATAACAATTACGAGCCTATATGGTTTGAACAACCAGAATGTTTGAATGCGCTACTAGTCACGAAACGTTGGCCATGGTAAAAAGGTCAAAACGACAACACTAAGTGTGCTGAGATTGACAGCGTCAGCTGCTGCGTTGTGGAAAGGCAAGTTGAAAGGCTTGCCTTCAGCCAGTGTGCTGTACAATGTTTGCAATGGGTTCTTTTCTTTCAGTGGAATTTA
The DNA here is from genome assembly GCA_037355805.1 of Ixodes ricinus. Lineage (NCBI taxonomy): Eukaryota > Metazoa > Arthropoda > Arachnida > Ixodida > Ixodidae > Ixodes > Ixodes ricinus. The sequence goes on from JAZHYW010014253.1 coordinate 33,535, forward strand.
AATAGGAGACGTGTGTGAGTAGATGTGTGCTTTGGTGGAACGATTGTGCGAGATGTTGCAAGTGTTGGAGAACAGAGACGTGCTGTTTTTTTGTTTGTGTGTGTGTGTTTTGTGTTCTTTGCAGAAACGCTTTCTTAGAACTCGTGACCGCGCCTGCGGTGGAAGAAACAAAAGTACGCACGCGAGTTCTTCTGTAGAGGCACGGAGAGCACACGAGAACGGAACCTGGGTGGCGGCAGTGGGGAAGCGAGGGAGCGTGTCCGCACATCTCGACCACATGGGTATTTCGCAACGGCGGTAGCCGGAGGATTGAGGAGGAAGGAATGGAGTGCGTCGCCGGAGGTTACAGGGAAATAGCAGGAACGAAGGCGAGGCGGAGATCCCTCTCCCCGTTACTACGTGGGTTTTAAGGAACTGCGGCTGCTTATTGGGGAAAAAGGGAAGCAAGAAGGAACCTTGCCGCAGTTGGCATGTATGTGTGAGGAACGACGGGGAGAGGGAAAGCTGCGACTCTTCTGTTGAGTGGGGTTTTGATTTCGTATATGAGCATTTTTGCAGGTTAAGGCGGCATTATACAGCTACCGCTGTAAAAGATTCTGCCAGGTGCGCCACTGCCGTTGAGTGGTCATTTTCCGCATGGCCACTTTACTCCGTGTAAGTCACGCCCTCAAATTCGCGGCAATACCAAGTAGTTTAAAAGAAACAAAAATCTTTTCCACCGAACGACGAATGTTAGCTGACGCCTTGTATCAGAACGCGGTTTTGTTTACCGAGAGACCTGGAGTAACATATGTTTTGCAACACGAAATAGACACGTGAGGCACATGGTAACCCTACGCGAGGGGACCAGAAAGGACGGAAAGCGCACGAAGCTTCGCGTCTGTCCTTCCCTTATTTGCCCTCGGTTTAGGGCTGCAGTTTCTGTCTTTAACCAACTCGCCTTCCTACTCGATTGAACTAGACACAGGAAGATGCTAGGCCATGGGGTTGAAATCCCAGACCACTGCTTGTACACAAAAGAGCTCTCCAAGATAACTATCTTGAGGAGATAATAGACACAGGAGCCGTGCTACCGTCACAAAGTTCCTGGGCATTTCTGGTGGTTCTAGCCCAAAAAAGATGGCAACGGGCGGCTCTGCGTTGACTACCGTCTATTTCATGAGATAACAAGGAACGCGTATCCTTTTCCGAGGATTCCACTATGCGGGACTGTAGCAAAGTTTTTCTGCAGACGAAGTTAGTACCAGACGATGTCCATAAGACAGCATTTACATGTCTTAGGGGGCTGTACGAGTTTACCCGGCTTTCGTTCGGATTGTCAAACTCACCGTCTAGTTTCCAACGGCTAACGGATATCGTACTGAACAACGCTATCTAAAACAGCCACGGCAGTACCTGGTGACGTTATGGAATCTAAGCCGTTTGAGAGGCCGGTTTAACAATTAAACTCTAATCAAAAGGTGCCGTTCGCAGCCTCGAGTGTCAATCTCTCAGGCTTTATTGTAGACAACGGTGCCTTAAAACCGAGTCATAATTAACTGAGGGCCCATCTCAATTATTCAGCGCACGTGCGATGTGAAGAGCCTTCAAAGTTTCCTGAGAATGGTTGCTCTTTATCGGCCGTTAAGTGCAGGGTGTGCGGAGCTAAAGCGGGCACCTACCAGCTGCTCCGAAAGGGCTCTAAGTGGTTTTGGGGACTACAGCAGGAAACCGCTTTCGCTTCTCTTGCGAGACCAATAGCAGGCACCGCTAGCTTGCATGTACCGGACCTTACGCGAGAAAACCACGCCCAGCAATCAACAGCGGACCTTAGCCGGCATTTCGTGGTGCATACGGATGCTAGCGATAACGGAATTCGAGCTCCGCTTTTACAAGAACACGGCGGGGACTTTCGGTCTGTAGCGTTCGCTGGCCGAACGTTTACACCGCCTGAACGCCACTACAGCGTAACCTGGGAGGAGGAGCTCGCTGTCATGTTTTGCTCTAAACAAAATCGACCTCTATTTAGACGGAACGATTTTCACAGTTCAGAGAGACCACGCAGCGCTAACGTTGGCTCAGAGGCTGAACAAGCCGTCATAAAGGCTGGCTCGCTGGGCTCTATCCCTGCAGCGCTACTCCTACATGGTTCATTAGCAAAGGGTTCGACCAACAAGCTCCCGGACGGACTCTCCTGGGCGCCCCAAGATAGCGGTTGGGAGGTGGAAACAAAACCCAGGGGCAGCGAGAGGCGTGGGAAACACGGAGCAAAGTCTCCGGATGCGTGAGAAGACCCCTCATGGACGGTTGGGAGAAGGTGCAGCAGCCTGGGTCTTGTCGAAGCTCTAGGACGTTGCACGAGGGAGGGTAGGATCGCGGCTTGGGGTGAGGTGGTAAGCAAGGAAGAGCTAGTCGAGGCCCAGAGTGAGGTCGGGCTTTGTCAATGGTTGTTTTAAACACTGGCGGACAATGCAGTCAACACCGCTAATGCTGCACAGGCGAATTGATGCGCCGTAGGATTCCTATCTGCTGGGCCACGACGCCCTGTTTCTCCACTACATCCCCGCGAGCGATGAAGACAAAGGAGAGGAGTCTCCTTCTAGAGTCCGCGATCCCAAGGAAGTTGCTGAGGAGGTTTATCGGGTTCTTCTAGGACTCGGCCCTGGCAGGTCATGGCAGCGGCAGCAAGACTTTTCAAAGGACGCTCATAGCTGTCTGGCTTGCCAGAAAGCAAAGACGAGAAGCGGAAAGCGGACTGATGCAGCCGGTGAAAAGTACACGTGGGAGATCGTCACTGACAACATCGCTGGCCTACTCCTAATGAGTCTCCTGGGAAACCAGTACATCTTAGTCACAGATCACTTATCCGGAAGTGGGCAGTAGCCCACTTCGATAAAGGACTGCTGCCCCGTGAAAGGTTAGTTTGGAGCGGATCTGGGAAAGGTTGTTAGACACTTTTCTCCGCTTCGGTATACGCCCAAGTCCCTTGCGAGCTTTAACGCGAGTCACTTTACCAGTAAAGTGTTTGTAGACTCCCTGCTTGGCACTCAAGATAAAGTGCACTCACGATAAACTTGCCATCCTCAGGCCCGCATAACCAAAGTAGTGAATCGGAACGTGAAGGGCATGCTGATCGCACTAACAGAGAGACACCAGGACTGGGATCAACACGTCGCCGAGATGGGTTTTTCCATTCCAACGACTGTCAACAGATCGACTGAGACCACGCCAGCATTTCTGAATCTAGGAAGAGAGCGGTCATCTCCTCTTTAAAGCGGATTACGAAACAGCGAAAGAGTACTAGATCCCTCACCCTCTAGGTATGGGTCGCAACTAAAGAACCGTGCTTTCGAGTGTACTGTACGACGCAAGAGAGAACCACGATGCCCCAAGGATCGAGCAGGCGGAACAATACGATAAAAGCCATCTTCGCATTAAATATGGGGGATCTGGTCTTAAAATAACCTACCCACTGAGCAGCGCAGCTTGCGGTTTTGCCACCTTGCTTGCAGCAAAACCGCAAGACCTCGAAGTGGGAGGTGCCGTACAAAGTAAGACGCGAACATCGCGCCCTGCTTATAGACTCACTCTGCTGGGCAGAAACGAGGAGTCCGGCCCTTTACACATTACCAATTTGAAGGGGCTATTACATTCGCGACTTGCGTGACGTTAAACGGGAGACCCCAGAGGGAGTCGGGGAATCCGGTGGTCTCTCGAGCGCAGTCCGGCGA